>JAGVSQ010006702.1:0-16058 GCA_022683975.1 Rhyacophila evoluta | reverse complement strand
ATTTAAAATCAATTTCCATCAAGCACCATCAGTCGAAAATATTAATTATTTATACTTTTGTTTATTTGAACATGTATGATATTCACTATGGTTACATTTGAAACGTTAGATAACATCAAAGGCTTAATCTTACATTTACTGCGTTGCATAAATTAAATACTTTGGAAAAGGTGCAGTTCAATATTCTATAATCTGAATCATATGGTGCAGGCATCTGATATTAGTAATTCCACAGTAAAATTGTGAATGTGTGAAGGAAATATCATTTCTTCAGCTTTAACAGTAAATTCCGCCATGCAACGGGCATTTAAGTCATTTCCGTCGCCCAAATGAATCGAAATTGCAACGCGGCGGTCATAAATGCCAGGAGATATATACGGTAGATGCACTAAAGAAACTTGTCTTGTAATCAGAACCGCACGGCGATCGATAAAGTCCGTTATTAGGAGAGCATGAAGGGTATAACGATTTCACATAGTTACGACATGAGCGATGCATAAGAGCGAATTCACAGTAGAATGAATGCGAGAGTGCTAGTTTACTCATTGGCAAGTAATCACCTAGGCTAAATGCTGCGTGCCTAATACTATATAATTTAGATGTGACTTATGGTTTTAATGCAGATGTGCTAATGATACAAGTATTCAGGTTATGTAACACAGGAAATGCATCTTGATAACGTTGTACGCATTACACAAAAGCATAAACTATTATAATAATCGAACTTTAAGGCTGTTATAGACGGTAATATTATTACTGTTTGAAGGGTGCGCTAGCATTGCAGATAGGTGCGTCTATAATAAGTTTTTTTATTATTAAATAAGGAAAATGTATATTTCGCACTTATTCGTGAGACGCCGTCACAATGCATAAAGCACCATTGAAATTTCGGAGACAATGAGATGAATTAATTGAACTTTTGATATATTTTTCTTTTTGTAGATAATGTTTAAAGTCTAGTAAACACACAATGAAAAAGTTTAATGGTGATAAAAATATAATTGCAGTTAAATCTCTTGGGTGCATTTTATTTCCGTAGTGAACTGATTTATTTGATTGCAGAGTAATAGGGCTATAAAATAAGATACTGTCACTATTATTGACGTGACTATAATATAAGGTTATTAGCAGTAATAATCAATTTATATTCGAATCAATTGTAGCCATACAAAGTATATTTTATGTATTGTTGTATACATAACGAATCTACATTTTCTAAATATACCGTTTTTCCTTCCAAATTACTTGGAAAAGATCAGCGGCATATAAGTAGTAAATATGATATGTTACTCTCAATACGAATCTAGATCATCACTGTAATTTTTTCTGACAACTACAATTTCTTTCTTTTATCATTTCACTAAAATTTTAAATGAATAGATGTAAGACTGTTGGATTTTTGTGTGTCTGTCTGTTTAATTGACAGGTCATTGTGGCCAGCGATTTTCATTTTTTTGTGCTGTGACCTCTATTTGCGTTCAAAAATATTTGTGCCTCCCTTATTTTTTTAAGTGTCCTTCTATCTTGAGATTTTTACTTTTTTAAATTCGTCCAGAATGTTTTGTTTCTAATTTCTACTGTCGTATCTAGTAAGTCGCGTGATGTACGAGTATATTGTCTGTGCCTCCCCATGAGTTTAGTATGCCTCCCTGATTTGTGTCTTCCTTTAAAGTTCTCTGTGGTTTCCTAGGGGGCCATAGAATCCCGGTTGAAAATCAGTGATCTAAACTACACTGATATAATAAGCACTGATTTTTTAAATATACATATATAGATAGCAAAATGAAGAAGAAAACTCTAATATCAGAGGAGAACATCTGATTAAGTTCATGGATTCACCTCAAAAACTTTTTCTTAGTTAGTATCAATATGTATATGTGACTAACTGAAAGAAATATAATATGATAGTTAAAGTGTTGATAAATTTATATTCTCGCTACACTTAAAGCATATCTTCTTGTAAAATTATGGTGTAGGAAATATAATGAAAAGGAGTTGCACTTAATAAGTTTATACGTTTCATAAAATTAGCTATCGAATCTAAGAAGAATCTTATCGTTGAATGACTCGGTGTAAAACGAGTAATTTGGTTTAAAAAATAGCGGAAGAAAGCCAGAAATAGTGGACAGATAAAAAAGGCTTATGTGAAGCCATCGAAATGCAGGTTTAATAGACAGATTCTATGGAAAGAAGGTTAGAAATTAAAAAAAACATGGTGCATGTGTTCCCCAGACGAAAATTAGAGTGGGTTTTGATTGCAAAAACGCTGAGACATTACGATGTATGCATATATAAATACACGATTTGGTTGCAATCAAAATTATTGCATTTGCCAAACGTCATCATAACAATATAATACACTATGCAACATTAGACATTAGAATGAGTGTATAATCCAGTTGCGCAACAGAGGTCAGACCCCAACGGCGATTTTGAATTAGTAAAAGTCACTTATAACGGCCGGCCGTCTTGTCTTATTGACCCTTATTTTACTGAGTTAAGAACCAGATTACATTACAATCAAGACAATCGAAATATTCTATTCTACTTTATCATAATGGATATCAGTGGCTGGGAATGTGGTAAAGAACATTACTATATATATCAAGAACCTATGACGAACATGGTTTGACTTTATATTCTAGGTTATTTGAGATTAAATTGAATTATTGGTTGAGATAGTTAGGATAAGATATTATATTGATAGGAAGCCATATTTTTTCAGAAACATCAGCTATAAAGCTTTTTCGTGATTTCAGGAACACGTAACTTGATTTTTTGATTTAAGTTACTGTGTAAAGTATAGTTTTATTTTTTGCAATCTTTCGTATTATCGGAACATTTTTGTACAAATTATGTGTTAAAATTGTCAATAATACAAGAGATTGCAAAAAATCAAGATGCGTATTGCTGCAATATTGGCGACGATATTATAATTAACATGCGGCTTAAATTTGCAAGACGTGTGAAGTGAAGTGTGATTTGTGAAGATGAAACTTTATGGATTTCTGTAAAACATCGCAATTGAAGTTACACTTACCGTCATCTTCATCAACTATTTCGTGTTACACGTTATCTCGAAAAAAACTAACCATTTCAATGAATTGTTAATATGTTAAACTAGGGTGTTTTGGACGTAATATTTTTATTAAATGCATGGTGGTAAACAGTAGTCGTATACAAATTATAATATATTTTATGACTCTAATAACAGAAATATCATATAACGTTTTTTGGCGGAGAGAGTTTAGAATAAATGTGTGTTTCTATCTATCTGTGGTTCGACTTAACTGTTTTTGAAAGCACGAATATACATCTATTTATTTTAATCAACTAGTAAATGTTTATGACTAATTCGCATCTGGCGGTTGTAAGACAATCGTAAAATTAAGATTGGATATTTCTATGTTTTACAATTAGATACTTATCATTGATTAAGTCAGAGAATTAATATAATTTCTGCACATTACCTTTCCGGCGTAAGCTGTTAACATTTTTATATTGAGCAATCAATCAATGAGTAAAGATGAAAATTTAGATATCGGAAATTCGAGGAGATTGAAATAGTAAATGTACTTTAAGCTGAAACTCGATGACTGGGCGTGTCACTGACTCATGTAACAATGCATTTTATAATGGCATTCTGACCCTAGATGGATAAGATAAAAAAACTTGTAGAATATAAAATGTTTTTATTAAGGTGACTAGATAGAAAAAAGAGAGGTCAATTTTGCAACCAATCGAAATAGTAAAGATATCTTTATTGTAAAGCCTTCGATTGGTAAAATATGTCGATCATTTTTTTTCTTACAGTGGCTCGTATTTGCTAATATTTTTTTTATTGACATGACTCTATTTTTATGATTGTAATATAATATTTAAATAGTATGCTTGATAAATATAATTTAAAGCTTTGGAGCTTAAGTAAGAATATTTATGCACCGATTCAAGCAGTATATAAAAGTTTATAGATTGAGCCAAATAACGTTGCCTTTAGATACAATGTTATTTTGGCGAAATTTTGTAGTGCAGTTGGACTAAGAAAGCTCAGAATTAATGTTTTTCTATTTTTAATTTATCATGTTTGTCGTTAAGTGGGATTCAAATTTTCAGCATAATTATTATCTGCTGAGTTGAAAATCCATAGAAATTAGCTCTCTATTAAACTAATATTACCTCACCTAACATAACCTAATATCTTGAGGATTTTTATGGGTGATATTTTGGCTTTTTTGTCTGGGAGGACAAATTATTCTGCTAACAGCCTAGCTTTATATTGATATCAGTCAAAAATATTAGTTATGTAGAAGAAAATGGGCAGATGATTTAGGCTTCCATATAATAAAAGGGGATGATGATGATGGTGATACTTGTACGTAGACTGATTAAAAAAACAATAAATAGAAATATATATTATATGTGGTCCAAATACGTCGGTTAATCCAAAGCGGATCAAGTCTCATTAATCAATGTATTAACGCATTTTAGGTGGCATTGTATCCATTGTTTGTGAACCGTCAAAGAATAATAAAAAAAAGTTATTTAATAGACGCAATGATAAGCCATACACTTTGAATGACAACTGAAAGCGGTATCTATATAATTAAAGACCGCGGATGGCGGGCAAACAATTACTATATAAATGGTTTTGTTATTGAATGTCATAATCGATAAGGGCTCAACCCCTCGAGGCATTAGAATAATAATTGTTATTGTGTCTTGTAATGGAATTTATTGTTATATAGTATCTGGACGATAGATAATGTGACCATATATTATGATGTATTATAAATAACAGAACAAACCAGGAATAAGTTAGTAATTTAATAAACATCTGTTTATCGGTGTCTGAGAGGTTAGCGTGAACTCTTCGGAATCAGATATGGCGGGTTTGATTCCCACAGATCCTCAGTGGGTTGAACAATTGGCTGACAATCAATTCTAATGAAACAAATGTGTCAACATAAGTCTTGATAATGAGGAAGCTTACAATATATACTCCATTTCTTGAATGGTATTTTACGCTGCTTAGATCTATATGTTCCAATTTTGGAGCCGTCATGTTATAAAAAATATTCAATATAATAAGGCGATCGTTTAAATGATGATTAAGGTATTTTTTAAATTTTAAAATAGATAGCAGTGTCTGACCAATTAGCAAGTATATTTTTTTTTGTAAAACATGTCAGAATGTGATAAAAATTGATTACTATGAGCAAAATTAAAATGGTAAAATGAAATGTATTAACTTATGGTTACCTTATAGAACTGATGTAGTGTCAATGTATCTACTAGTTATAACGTTTAATAGCTGAACTATTTTGATTGAATTGTGTTCGCTAATTAAAACACAAAAGTGTTTTCCAAGAATTTATGCTCGTGCCATAAATTTATGTCGCAAATTTGATTAATACAATGTTATAACTGTGTGTACATGAAAGTATAGTATAGCTAGAGGTAATAAAAAGCATGTTACACATTATCTAGATATAGTTAATGAAATATTAATATAATATAGTAACTTACATTGTATTTCAGAAGAAAGATTTTTATAGCATTGACAATCTACTGTAAAATTTTGAAATTGAATTTATGTCCTATTACGGTGGGATGTTATTATGTGTTTTAAAATTATAAATTATAAAGCAACTCATTTGAAAGCCTTAAAAGAGTTGCGTGTATTTTCGATAATTAAATCATTATAAATACACACTAAAAAGCTCACTAAAAGCTCAAATGTTATGGAATGTTTTACTGAATGAATCATCATTACATATCAATATCTTTTTTGTTTGTTAAAAATAAAGAATTGAATACACAACTTTATCACAATTGGTGGTTAAGTCGATTTCTTTAAATAATAAATTTGAATTCGAAAAAAATACATGGTATAGGATTTTGCAATATTTCTCACCATTTTTTTTTCTCTTGTAACATGTCATTTGTATTATACTACTTGTTGTATTGTAATATTGTGAAAGCGAGCATGCAAGAAACTTGGGTAAATGTGTCGTTTTATTAGAATTATTACAAAAAAGTGCTCAACTAGCAAAAATATTCGACATATAAAAAACAACAATATAGTTATTGAACCTTTAAAAAGCCACATAGCTGGCTCAATTCTGTGTTGAAAAAAAGAAGAAAAAATAGGGAAGGAAGAGTGGAGTATGTTTAAGAAGACATGTATTCAGCAAGACGAACAACGGCTGATAATCATGATAATATGATAAAATGTCGAAGTCAACAAATGTGGGTACACGTAAAAGAATGAATATACCCAAGTAAAAGGCGACCAGGTTAGTTGTCAGGTAGTACGTAATTGTTTCTCATGTTAAGCGCATCGCCGCATCTGATCAGTCCGAGATCTATCAGCTGATTAAATTAAATGCAACTCAGAAGTGCTGAACTTAAGAATCAAAAACATATTATGATTAAGAACTAAAAGAATTCAAGAAACAGGCACCAAAATTCAGTTAAAATTATAGTATTAAACAAATATCTTGGTTATCATCAAAATGTTGGAAAAAAAATATTTGTTTTACCCCAGTGTTAAAATATAAGCTAATTAAAAGATTTTTTTTACTAAATTTAAGTGTTTGAGAATATTACAAATTTTAAGTTCAAGACATTTATAAAACTAGTTTGAATAACATATATAAGACACATAAAAAAACAAAACAAATAAAAGTAGAGATATTTTGAGAAAAAAAAGAAACTAAAGAGATCCTACTGAGAAAACTGGATAGATTCTATTCCAAAAAAATATAAAATAACATCCATATAATTCACTCTGAATCAGGTGGAGGATATCAATAAACAAGGTAATTTCGTAAAACAACCATTACCTGTGTATTGTAAGCATTGAGCTGGTATTATAGTAAGCTTTTACCGACATCTTACATTTAAGCACAAGGATTTAAGAAGGTATTGGTACTGATATATATTTATAGATATCAATAAAATGAGAATCATTACATGAAATGTGTGAAAACTGTTAAAGCTTACAGTGCTTGGCAATGTTATATGTATGTGATAACATGCGTCTGCATTAATCTTTGCGAGAATAATTTATTTAATAATTTGTTATTAACGTTATCAGTGGTTGACGACAAGTGCGGCCAAAGATGCTTGTCAAGAAACACAGGAGCGACAGTTCGTCCGTTTGTAAGCAGCCACGGCGGTGTAATTAATCAATGCAGAGTCATGTTGATTGGACAGTGAGACTGAACCATCGACGCACAGAGGTTTAATTTTATTAAACCAATTGGGATTATGGTCAATGATGAATTTTTACTGGAATCGAATATAATATATAAGACTAGTAGATTTTTTTAGTCTGAATTATTAGAATGGAAACCGTTCTAGTAATTGTCTAACACGTTTGCAGTCAACACCTTTCATATATTGATATTGGTAACCAATTATAGATTTTTTTGTTGCAAACAATTATATATGACTTTATATATCACGATTTATAATACCACGAACTTGTCTACAATACGGCGTAAGTGCAGTTTATTAAAATACAGCACATTTTATATACATAATGCTTTTTCCACATTTCGTATATTGATATCACGATCAAATTTATCAATTACAATATTTTTAACTGATTAAAATAACACAATGTCTATCAGTTTACCTACTTCAAACCTGCTGACAAGTTAGTATAAAATACTTAATAATTTTCATACTTTGATAATGATATTACAGAGTAAATTATACATAAAATACACTGTTTATATAATTAATTGCGTGAGATCACTTTTTTATAGAAATATCACTTTATACATTTTATTATTGCTATTTAAAAATAAGGGTGCGTCTTTTAATAGATGCAATACGATAATTCGCAAATAATTATTAATTATTTATTAATAAGCAATCATGGCCATTGTTGTAATAATGGAAATTAATTTAAATAAAACATCTTCCCTGCAAATAATTCAACAATAAATCATGTGTGTATACAGTAATTCTGCTAGGAAACACATATCATTATACAAGTAAATTAATGCTGCAGCCTAGAACGGCGTAGCGTTTGTTATTTATTACAAACATATAATTCCAAGTATTTATTGTTGAGTACAGAATCGAATCATATATAATTTTATTTATAATAATATGTATATTCAATGAACTAAGATCGGTATCTGTACAATAATGATTTAACAAGTATCAAAACAAATAAGGTACCAGCCTAGCTCTGTAGTCGGACTGCACCGATTATAATGCATGCTATATTTTAATATAACCGTTTTCTCAACCGGTATTACTATGTATTATTGTAAATAATTATCTTGTGGTATCGATAACGAGACCAAATAAAGATTATATGTAGATCAAATATCATTTGATTTTAAACTATGCTCCCTTACTTTTAATATCCATGATAGTTTCTAAAGAATAATGTAACGATAATTGAATATTCAAAAACGGTTCATTTAGAAATGAAATAGTCAAGTTCGGAATTCTATATTCGATAAAAATAATATAGTATGTATCGTTTAATTAAAGTATTTAAAATAATTTACATTTTTTGGCGTCACAGTAACCAAGTTTGTGTGCGCATTTGTCTAAGAATCTGTCGGAAGCTCCCAGGAGAGACTAAATACGTGATTTTTTAAATAATATATTAAAATACATAGTAAATATGTTCGTAAACAGCTAACATGTCCTTTCTGTGAGAATGTTCTAGAATATGTACGGAGCGGGAAGAGATACTCAAGTCGGTCTAAACAGCTAGCTTTTGGACCCATCAGACCATTTGACTTGGCGACAAGAGCGAATTTGATTGCTTTTAAAAAGTTTGCGGCAAGTGTGATGATCTCTTCATATAAATTGCTTGACCAAATAAGTCTCCATTTTATTCAATTAGCTTTTTTATTATTGTATTTTTTTTGACTTCCGCACACTTAAGTACGGGGTAACCTAAGTCTTGGGTGATTTATATTTACTCCCGGGACATTCCCGAATTCCCGCTTTTCGATTTCAGAGCTCCGGGATACGCCTGATTAAGACCAGGTGTAAGGACGGGGCGGGTGAATATTAGGCACATTAGGTAGTAAATATGTTCGATCTACTGAGTAATACGCAGCAGATCCTTGTGAAACAAGAGATTATTTTTTACATTGTGACCTATATGGTCTACATAGTCAAACAAATAAATCATACTCGTATGATAATTAAGTGCTGTGAGCGTATATATGAAATTTGAATCGCTTAATTTCAGATTATATAGAGGTCATACAAATTTACAGTTCTTCGCAGGTCACTTCTTTAGTGTAAAGATTGATTTTATTAAATGAGAAGCTTTCATTATGGGAATTCTATTTGTTGAAATTTTGAATAATTTGACGACACTACTCTACAGAGTATTGCTGCCATTTTTCAATTAAAAGTGTGAAGATTATAATATTTAACTGTTAGATATTTCTATAGGCATTTATGCGTATGGTTTTTATATACATGTCATTTATTTAGTGTCTATTTTATGGTGTTTTTTTTTTTCATTTAATATGAAAACGCATTATTGATTTTGCATAATATGTTTTACTTATCATATCTATATTTACGTTGACAGTGTAGTTTCCCGATATAGTATATAATTAATAAATAAAAAATAACAATATTAATTTGACATTTTATGAGAATAAGTTACAAACAAATCAATGTATATTGAAAAATTGTTTACAGACTTCATCGTAAAGATACTTTAAAACGACAAAGAGACTTAAAAGCTTTCCAACTTCAATACATACAATAAGTCATTCCTGGTACGTATTAAAGATGGGGTCAAATTTACACATGATCCTCGCAAAGAAGTCGAGTACCGTGGCTAGAGTGTAAGGGTCAATAGTTTATTGTCTTTCCTACGACAAGTAGCCAAGTCTGCCAGGCGATAGAGTCCCGCAATAAGCAATATTTTGAATAACGGCCTGTCAATGTTCGTATTATAAACATACATCGTTAATATTAAACGTTTAACGTATAGACACCAAGTTTTACCAGAGGAAAACTCTTACTATTCTCTTACTTCGCTTGCGTTAAGTATATATACGTTACTATAGTTAAATGGATGCGGTTATGTTATTTGGTATGCAGGAAAGATGGAATTTTAATTTATAACATGAGATAATCTGAAAAACTTGTTTTTAGCTAAATTTTCCCAACTAAGCGATTTAAATATAATGCAGTGTCACTTAAAATAGTCTGACGTAACCTTACTTGATCTAATGCAAAGAATGTAAACATTTTTATATTTACTTACTATGTTATTGGAGTGGAATGATTTTCGAAGGGTTTTTGTTTAAGGAGTAATTATCTTGTTTGTGAAAAAACTCTGTTAAAATGTACAATTATAAATACTTTTACTTTATGGCAAGTCTCTTCCGTAAAAAAAAATACTAGGATAGTGGTTAATAATATTTTTGAGCCAGTGGGACAGATTTAAAAACTGACCAATGAAGATTTTACCGCACACTAAATCAATTTAAGTTTTGCTACAAATAATAGCGTAATTGATGCATGATTCAGTAATTTATTATAGTATACTAAATTTTTATATTTTATTGCGATACACAAGTGTTTATCGACACACTGCACTAGAATTTAGTAGTGATCGTAATGCGAAATATAGTTCAATGTGTAACATCGAAGCCGTTTTCTTAAGTGCAAATATGGTTCAACGAAGACAAAGGATGGCCATTGTCGTAGCGACTACCGTCTTTCACGCTCATGCGCGCCAACCTAGATAAGTCCATTAAACTTTAATACTCCATTTCGCATTCTGCATAATACACTTTGTTCTAGAATCTACGCAACTTTGTACTGGCCATTGTACTCGTGATTTATTTTGATGGTCTCAACGCACACCATCTGTGCTGTATTTGTCGCCTTAATTTGGCTTTGAATGCCTATTTAATTGACTTAACGCGATACAAGGATAAACAAACTATCCGTTTTATTATTAAAGTTTTATAGATTATACTATTAATATATTAAATTTTAGATTTATTTTAGGTATCGATGTTTTACACTGCGCTTCTACGTCCGCTCCGAAAGTGGAGTACATGGATATCAACAATGTGAAATTGGTCGCTCCAGTAATGGAGTATATAGATCTCAGCATGGTTAAACCTGATTGACAGAATTTTTTCATAAGAATTGATTATCAGCCAATTGTTCAACCTATTAGGTCTTCTTAGTCTTCTTATTGCCTTTCTCCTTTCTCGCAGCTATGGGTATCAAGCTCGCAACCACCGGCTGCAAAGCCCGCACGTTAGCTTTTCGCGGTTGCTGAGGAGGCAGCTAACGATAGCTAGACCTTAAATATGTTTAGTGGTCCAGGGTATGATGGTTAACATAAGGAGATGGCAGACCGTGTGTGTACGTTTAGAATAAAGAGGGACACATTGCTAATAACCTTGATTCAGAAATATTTTTCATAATAATATGTGACGGATATATTTTTATTTCACTTAAATAATTACAATAAACTTTTCTAGTGGCCGATTGGTAAACGTGCGTACTTCAGTACCGTTCAAATCCTGGAGCTTTTTAAGAGTATATTTTATATTAACAAACGCATGTCTAGATGTCTATTGGCTTAAGTGATTGGCTGATAATCAATTTTCATGTAAAACAATCTGTCGAGACAAGTATTCTCATTGAGAATATCCATATGCTCTACTTTAGTAGCGTATATGGTTAAAACAAAACCCGAAAAATCAAAAAAACTGTCTACTATATATGGCTTACTATTAACTATGTAATACTGGCATATGAAACCGTGAAAAGCCGATCAGTAGCAATAAGCGTCTATATTTGTTTTATAAAATCATTTTTAGTATGAAGTGATTAGTAAAAATATTCTTACTATCTGGTATAACTGGTAAATATATTGACAAAACAAATAGAATCTACAACAATAATTCTATACTAAAAATCATGTATCGAGCATCGAACAGCAATTATTATTTAACTGTTATGTTACTGTGGAAATAAACAAGCTGTAGCACCAAAAAGCTAAAAAATAATTTGAATAACTTATCGAAAAAAAAGATATTTAAAGCTCCATGGGCGAGAGTATATTATTTATAGAGCACATACTTAAATTTCCAATTTACATACGTATCATAGTAATCTGACTATAAAGTTGAAGCCATGCGATCCTTTATCCATTTCCGAATTGATGGCATATCAGCACGTTCCAGATCTTTAGATCAAAGAAAGAGAAATATCCGATAAAATGCCACGTAATTGCGTCAAATTCTTGTTAGTATTCCGCAGTAAATGGCGTTTGCAATCAAACTACTCCGCTTTGGCTGGTCCAGGTGGTCATTAATAACGACAAAAGCGCGATAAAGATGGTCAATCAACGCGGAGGCTTGATTCCAACTTTGAAGCTCTCGTATGCAAAAGCTGCATGGCAAAATCTGACGTGAAGAAATGCATACCAATGACAGAGCCGAATCATTCACTGAAAAGCTCAGATTTTAAAAAATCATTTAATATTACTAGGTGATGATATATTTTTTATTTATATTATAATAAAAAAGCAAGGTGGTGTTTATTAATAATTACTATACGTATCTAATATTTGTAACCGTGAGCAGTTAAATGTTAAATCTCTTGATATAATATACCAAAGTAACAAAGAACAGATAAAATTTTCATAATATTAAATAAAACAAATAACATTCCATTGAAACAAAGTTTCCCCTATCATGGATTAAATTATATTCGTCTCCATGAAACTTTTGGGAAGCAAATATACTCAACGTTATTTTTTTTAAAATAATTATTAAAAATAATTTCTACATTTTTAGTTTAACGAATATGGTTTCACGATCTTGGCCAAAAAGACATTTATATTAACTATGATGCGATTTTTTTGCAATACTTAAATAATAATAGTGGATAGATTGGTCGTTATTTGATAGATGTTAATATGATTTTTGACAGTTAAAATCCACAGAATTTAATAAATGCACTATTGAAATTAGTTGCCGCGTATATTTACTATCAAATATTGAACATAGGGGTTTTGATTTTTTATGTCTTTTCATAAGTTACAATGAAGGCGTGTAAAGATTTCTTAGTACATTTAAGACTTACTTAATAAGGAAGCTTTTACACCCTGAAAGTGCTTTACTTTGGATAATTTTACTTCTCACAGTTATAAAGACGTAGTACATATCTTAAAAAATACTGGATTCAAATAATAACAATATTTCTTAAATGAAAACAATTTACCCCTTAATAAAATTTTCTGGATATTAGATTCAGTAATGTTATGTCAGGTGATCCTTATTTTTACGTTTTGTTCACAAAATATTCTAGGTCTATGTTGACACAAATATTCATGTTTAAAGAAACTTTAAAAAATCTTACTAGCTTTATTAAACCACTCTTGTCAAAAAATAACACAGTCGACATGTATTTTTTTTAGTAAATCGACACATTTTATGAAAGTAGTATTAGTTTACAAAATAAAATAAATATATCAAAAAGTTGTATGCATTTCAAAGCATCCCTCTGTAGTCCAGCTCTGAATCAATATTTACAATGCAAAGCGAGTTTTTCTCACGGAAAGAGTGACAGAGTGAAAAGGTAGTTGAAAATTTGCGAGCGAACTTGCAAGACTAAGGATTGAACAGAAGCAAGTGACGATGGATGTCGAGAGCTTTTGGCACGTGATGGCTTTAGAGCGACCTACGTCAGGATAGGGAAATATTTTAAAATACATCTACTCTTAAGTAGTTAATATAATAGTTATATTTAAAATGATGAAAACGTTTAAGTTTTATAGTATTAATACTGAGAGTTGCAAATCTTGTTATATTCTTTAATGATGAAAATGAAGGATGTAGTAGAAATTAATTTCTTGTTGATAACTACAGTATTTTCAAGTACGACAGTTTAACTGTATATTTATTAAAGCCTGATATCATCACCATATCTAATTCTACTAAGCAAATGTTAATAAAGGCTTACAACGCAGTCTAACAAATTATATATATTTACACGTTCGTTGACTGCTCCTATCCAAAAAAATAACATCGGAAGTCAGATAGTCCAGCTAGGTCCAAGTAAGTAGTGAATGATCAAATATGTTATTTATCGTTGCAACAGTGAAAAGCAGAAATTATTGAAAAGAAACATATTTTTCTTAGACTTAACTGATTATATAGAAATTTTGTAGCGTGCTTAGTGATTTTAATATCTTTATGTTATCACACAAATTAGAGCTGTTTTTGGCAAAGAAGAGTGTAGTGCAGGTAGTGGGAAGTTCGCTTCGTAAAATTTGGACTAGACATATTTTAATATATATTGATTTCTATATAATAACTGTATTTATAGAACTTAAAACAATTATGTTAATGCTCATTCAAATCAGTCTAATTTAGTATTAACAAAATTACTTGATGATTAATTAGATCAATATGATTTGAAAACAGCTTCGGTACTAAAATTATAATAATAAAAGGGATTTTATAGAATTTCTCTATTAATACGTTCGAAAGCCTCTGAAACTATTACTTACAAAATAAATAAACGGTATCCAATAAAGGTGATGTAGATACAGTTTGTAGAGTGACCTCTTTCCCGCGCTTATAAATCCGATTTTAATTGGTCGACGTGATTCGCGAATGGTGATTTGATTGCTCGTCCCTGGAAATCTCTCTTAGACCTCTGTTTCATTTAATTAAGGTCTATGGATCTGCGCATCGTCAGACATCTTGCCACGTAAACATAAATAAAAGAGAAACATATATGGTAAGCAGGCAAACTATTTAGGACATATTTTCTCATTGTTTCATCGTTGTCTTTTTTGGTAATACAGAAACACGTCAAATGTCATTAAAAGTATAAGTAAAATATTGACCAATTTCATTTTTAATCCGAAAGCATGTGGTTAGTAAAGTGTCCATTGATTTTTCTTTAACTTAAAATCAGTTATTAGCCATATATTTAGTGTATTTGAAAATATATATTCTAATTTAGTGTTGAAAGAAATAGGTTAAAAACATAAGCATAAGAATAATACCAAATTAATATTTTTTGCCACGTTGGCTCCAAAAGTAAAGAATATGGATTCTAAATTATTTAAAACTGGTAAACTTCCATATGTGATCAAATATGGAAGATTACCAGTTTTAAATAATTTAGAACTTAAAATCAATTTTCGTCAAGCACCATCAGTCAAAAATATTAATTAATTAAAATATATGGATTTCTACAATGTGAAGATATATGTTGCGACAATGGAACAAATAATATATGGCGGAAAGACTTTATGAGATTAAGTAAGTTGTCAGCTAATCGCTCAACTCATTAGATATTCAGTTCTGCATACCTTTTAAACTTTAAAATCAAACCTTCGACCTCTTGGCAAACAGCCACGGTTACTTTTATAGTAAAAGTAATAAATTTAGTTTTAAAATTGTTTAAGCACTCATTTCTTACGATCAGAAAAACCGACCTCTACGATAATTTAGATTTTTTCCCAGTATCTATTTTTTTCATTTAGCAGTTTTCTTTTCCTGACTTTCATATTATTATATAGAAAATTACGTATAATAGTATGTATACTTAACAAAGTTTGCATGGTGGCCATATGCTTTAAAAAGTGAGCGAATTTGAAGAACGTCTATGTAGACCAAGTATTGTATTATTAAAATGTCTGTGGGTAACTATAGTCATTTGAGAAGATTTTAAAAGTTGTAACGCATCACATACTAATAAAAAGCTGATTATATTGAAAAGAAAATGTAATGAATATCCTATTCATTGTGTATATGTGTAATCATAGGGCCCGATTTGGGATTCATTAGAGAATAGAAGAGGTCTAGGATGCATGTCTCTAGAGTCACGATTTACGGTAAATTGGATCTCGCTTGACTTGATTCCATTTTCAATTGGTATTATACAAGTCGAATAAGGGATAGAAATATACTAATAACATAAGACAGTTCTGGTGAAACAAGTGAATAATGAAATTAACACTTTACCTACCGCGTAGTTTTGCCTAAAACTTACGCCTGATACCGCAT
>JAGVSQ010006701.1:0-16059 GCA_022683975.1 Rhyacophila evoluta | reverse complement strand
CGAGAATTGTTTGTCAGACAATTACTCAACCCAATGGGAATCCAGTCCTGCATTTATATATGTTTAAAATTAGAGAGATGGTGGGTCGACCCCGCATTCCCCGGATTGATAGGCGTGCACGCTACCGCGCTACAAGTAAATAATGTAAAGAAAGAATTTGAGAGAGAAAAGAAAAAAAGAGTCTGCTAGTGTGTTGGGCTGATCTTATTGTGGATTTTTTTAAAACCGACATCAATATACGCTCACTCTCACTCGGGTGGAAGATACCAATCACCGAGGCGATTTCATTAAACATGGCCATTGATCTCTTCATTGGCATTACTACTGGCAGGGAAGTTCTACTGCTGGAGACTTTTTTTCTTATTTTTTTTCGTAACGTTTACGTATTTTTATAGCCTAAAATATATGATATAATTGTAAAGATGCGCACTTATCATTGATAGATCTATCTAGTATGTATAAAAGAAATATTAACATTTTATTTGAAAATAAAAGAATTGATTTGGAAATATGGCGACAAAGCTTACGGACATACATGTACGTGTATACTGCTGAAAGGGTTAACACAGATTAAAATATTGATAAGGACTACAAGGTTGGATATTGAGCGTAACGGTAGAGAAACACAAGTATACCGGTTGCTAAACCAGATAGTCCGCTAAAAACCGAAATGAAGTCGACGTCACAGCTGTTATACGTTGTAAACATGATTACGACGGCTCGTCGAAATCGAAAGTGGTGACAACCAGTGTCCGGCCGCGCTGCCAAAAATTAATTCAATCGACCGCCAAATATAATATAATAATTAAAATACATTGTCGTATTATTGACAATGCGTGCAAGCGACGATAAAAATCGAGACTTGCATTCTTATCGAATTATTAACTAAATTAATCAACTGATAACGCGATCCAATAATAAATAAAGAGGGCTACACACGCTCATGCAAATTCACGCAGGTATGAGCGAACAATCATAAATATACGGTGACCATATGTAGTCCGTGGAATGAGGGTTCGATGGCCCATCTGTCGGATTTTGAAAATCCGAAAATACAGAACTGGATGCCTATTGCGTTGAGTAATGGTCTGACAAACAATTCTCGTGAAAAATCTGTCAAGACGTCTTCACATTGCGGAGATCCATATACACTTCTCTTTCGGAGTGTATATCTTCACACTGTGTAGTTCAATATGCTCCACGTTGGGAGCGAATATGGTATAAAAAAAATATATGTTAAAGAATTTACGATACTATAACACTGTTATTTCATTGTTTCCATTTTACGAACCTCACAAGAGTGATGAAGTAAAAAAAAAACTTTGAATTTATTTCAGACTTGACTCTCTCTAACATTAGTTAAAATTACTAATTATCGATTGCATAAGCATACTATTATTTTCATATCTTTAAATATTTTGCTATCAACATTTTTTAAATAATAAAAAATTTCGTTTTGCAATATAAACTATTAACTCTCGGTGCATTTTGTTGGTCAAATCGAGCATGTTAATATTAAGCAACAATAATAATTGAAGCATCCCATATCAAGGAATAGTTTATTTGTTATTTCATTTTATATTGTTAGATGGCTGGTCTTATGGTTTATATCAAATACACGTAGGATTCCTAAAATTAGTAGATGTTCCGTTTTCAGGAAAAATAATGGTCACACACAAATGATTGTTCATGCAAACTTGAACGTGTATAGTCCCCTTAATGCGCTGTGATAATAAGTACACCTACATAGTGATGGCAATAATGCTAAATTATTAGTTGCTATGTATGAGAACATCGTAATACATTGAGATTACTATCTTATCAACGTATCGAGGATTAAAAAACCACACATTGTAAGTGACATTTTGATAAGAATATTTTATTTTTTTGCATTATTGAATAAAATGTAAGTATATGCATCTACGGATGAAAGCTGATAATCTTAAAAACGATTTAATGGACGTCCCGTATAAATGTAATATACTATGCGAAATTCATATCCATCTAATAACAAATGCAACGTAAGTATAGAAAAATCTAAATTCAAATACAATAAATGTTTATTTTATCCCTGGGAAAATTTAGTATGCATGAGTATATTTTTATTTTACAGGCTATTTATAGGGTTGTATTGCCGTTGGGAACTTATCGATCATTGATTACGATTTTAAATATAGACTAAAATGAAACCACATATTTAGTTGAAATTTAACAAGAAGTGCACTTATGGTAGATAGGAACTAGACGACTCGTATGTAAAAAAAAATGTGTCGTCGCCACGATCAATATTTAAATTAAACACACAAGGTTAATCGAGTCCGAAAATAAAACAAACACAAATCGCAGATTCTTAGTTTTTCCGCAACCAAATAAAATAAACCGTTTTTAATATAAACGGATTTTAAAATTAATTAAAGGATTAAGTAAATCAGATACACGTGCGTGTGTATTAACACACGTGTGTGAAAAATATACGCACACAATGCGGTTATAAATGAATATTTTTATGTGCGTTTCTTATGATATTTATTCAAATTGCTAATAATGGATTAAATCGGTACCAGCCGATACACAATATAGTTTTGTATGAAATTTGACTCACGATAAATTCTACTTACGACCGTGGTGTTGGAACGTATCTCCATAGTCGAAAATCATGCATTATTATCATTGAAAACAGAATACTTTGGCTATCACGGAACACTGTATCATTCATATTATTAAAATAAATACATTCCTCGGAATGCATGTGGAATTTACAATGATTTTCGGTCGACAGCGATAAGGAACGGATTCAACCGCACGTCGGGCGTCATCGGTGGGCACATATCTGGAGGAGAGTCATGGTCTGTTATCGCTAAATGAGGAAGTGGAGAATGACGAATCGGCAGCGTACGAGCGGCCAGATTCTACCAGTTGGACAGAAAACAAATACGGGCGTCTGGCAATGAACTCCGTGGAAGCGTTGGCATTGCAATGCCGCGCTGGAAACGAGCACAGGCACCTAATTGATATGTCTCCTCTATCGTATTTGCATATGATAGTAAAACAGTAGCGATCAGACTAATAAATAAAACGATTAACTCTCACTGCTCTGTGATGGATAGCAAATGACCAGTACTTATATTTAATTTTATTTCTCCAAATATACTTACTGATCGCAAGCTCTTCATATTTTATGCATTCTTCTTAAAAAAAACACCCTATGATTTCAATGATTACGAAATAAAAACATTGATCAACATCAACAAAAATAAATAATTTGTATTAAATCCCCGATAGCGTAGAGGTTAGCGTGCGCGCCTAGCAATCTGGGGAATGCGGCTTCGATTATCCATCTGTCAAATTTAAAAAAATCCAAAAATGCAGGACTGGATGCCCATTGGGTTGAGCAATTGACTGACAAACAATTGTCGTGAAAAATAATCTGTCAAGACGTCTTCACATTGTGAGGATCAATATACTCCACGTTCGGAATGGATATCTTCACACTCTGCAGATCCATGTGCTCCACTTTAGGAGCGAACATGGTATAAAAAAAAAAACTTGGAATATCATATACGGGAGTATGAGAAGGGCAGCATCGATAACGCATTTGACTGATGTCATTACATCTCAGATGGGAAGATAGAGAACATTTCGAGTAGCTAGATACTATAACTTAGGGTAATAATGGTATCTGCCTTGAGATATCGCATCTTTGTTTTTATTCATCTCGTGCATGTATTTTATATTATTTAACTTTTAATACACGATAAGATGATTTTTATAGTTTATTACACTTACAATTATCGTGTTGATTTTACATATTTATAAATTAAAACATACGTTTTTAATTGGACACATTGAGGCCAGCCCCGTTGATTATGGTACATCAAGGCGAAATATCAGCTCGTTTTTAGATATCCTATATTAAGTACGGAGCTATGTACATTATCCGAACAGTTGAGAAATTTTCTTTGAAAAGACCGGCTGCCTTAAAAGCTGAGCGAAAAATAAACAACACCTTCATTTCTTGCAGCCAGCAATTGGTAAAAAAGGTAAACATCAAATTCTCCATTGAATAAATACCTCGTAATTCATCGTAATAGTTATGACGGTTCTATCGCCGAAGCTCCACTCTGACGTAACGCTCAATTTACCCCTATTTACGACCTGTTACGGTGACTAATTGCGCGAGAGAATCGATCAATTAAGTGAAAACAACGTTAATGGCTCCAGACACCAGGTGCCGCGATGCTGGCACGAGAGACTGCGTGTCCAGTCCGGTTGATTAAACACATTTTAACACACGGATCACTTTTTAGCATATCGGCTGTTAATCACAGGCGG
Source organism: Rhyacophila evoluta (assembly GCA_022683975.1). Lineage (NCBI taxonomy): Eukaryota > Metazoa > Arthropoda > Insecta > Trichoptera > Rhyacophilidae > Rhyacophila > Rhyacophila evoluta. The sequence goes on along the minus strand of JAGVSQ010006701.1, from coordinate 11,727 downwards.
CATGCTGCATGGACAAAAATGCGTGAGTATCGTATAAAGAAGAGATTGCAAACAAGTGGCACGCACGTCAGGTTTGCCTATAGATTTACGACGACACCTTGAAGATTTCTCTGTATAAATGTTAAATTTATTGTATACAACAACTACTGCAGCAAGGTCCTACAAAAGTCGTACACGCCAACCAAATACTTGGGAACCTACCCTCGGTACACTTATGGCACTTTAAATAGCGCATCGCGTTCGTTACGCAACATGTGTATAACATTACCACACGTAGCAGCTCCCGTTTCGGAATCTAAGGAGAACTTGAGAACGAATTCGAACCCACATAACTGATTTATTTGACATTTCATGTGTTTTTGTAAAAAGCAATATAAATAATCTATCGTTTCTTTACAAATTACCACAATAATAATTACAAATGACTAATTATAGAAAGAGTGTAAGGATTTTTTTCAATGCTGTAGTCTAAATTTTTTTTCTTCCAATTTTCGTAATATTTACATATTTCTTTTAACCTAAAAATATTGTATTGTATATATATGCTACAATATTAATGACTTCCACGTATTATTGAAAGATTTTTTTGTATTTATATAAAAAGAAAAACACTTAATTAAAAAAAAAGAATGGCTTTAAAAATAAGACAAGGCAAAAATAAGTAACAACCGAAAAATTTAACGGTAAAACTTATCAATCTACACAATTCAAAACTGTAAGCACACATTCGATATAAACACTATCGAGATATCAATCAATCATTTGATATGGCAAGTTTTTGCAATTAGATAACGAAAGAAAGCCAACTTTACTAATGCGTTTTTCAGAGGATTTTAGTATCGCCTTATGAATTCGGTTGATAAACAAGCCAATGCTCTTCATAGAATTATTATCGATTTAAATCTTACGAGGAATTTTTCAACATCAAACTTTTTCATGACTGATAGTATTAACACTCACGTTACTATGTATGCCAAAAGCAACGGTGCTGGTCCCCAAGCATCCAGCTAAAAACGTATATTTAAAATGCGAATTATGCGACCAAGGCTGGATTAATTATTATAATTAGCTACAAAAATCATTGTACTATGTCGCTCGCTAGCTGAGTTTGGTTTGGGCCACAGACCAATTCAAATTATTTTGAAAAACCATAGAAACGACCGATTTAATGTTGATACTGTTACTACTACGGCTCCTTTTGGTTTAGAAACATTATTTCTGTTGGAATATCATTATTTTCAGCAATGCATCTTGTAAATATTACTTTTACATGGCATTTGTACGTTGTTTTGAATTTGTAAATTATTGTTGTGCATATCCACAGAATACAACAAAATTAGTGTATTGGTTTGTTCCATATCTAATTATAGAACAAAACATATTAATAATTCTAGTGGCCGTGTATAATTTGAATTGGCTTGTTTCACATTCTTTCTGACAATGGACGTTGAATCAATTTATATACTCTCATCAACTCGTCGAAATTAAGCCCCAATGTAAAAATAAGTGCAAGAAAAGATAGTGGTGGAAACGGAGAGACGACATTCCAAATCAGATCCCATTTATAGGCTTACCACTGCATTTAACCGCTTAGAATCCTCCCTCTGAGACATAATGAGATTATTCAAACGAGTTATCAACGATGCCCGACACACATAACAACGTAATCCACACGCACGCAGATGCCGGTCCTAGATTTGATACAAAATAATTATTTATGTTAATTTTGATCAATATTAATATTTTGTACTGACGTCATTGAAACCATAGGAGTTTTTTTTATGACGAATGCATCAAGTAAGAAGACATCAGTATATTTGGAGAAATAAAATAATGGTCACTCACTATCCATCACAGTGTGAATAATTTAATGGAATTATCTAATATATATTGAAGATTTTTTTTAAATTTGGATCAAGATTACTTGCTAGCTATGACCATGATTTCGCAAAAGAAATAATAATCGAGATATGTGGCACATGGCGTGTGCCATTTTAAAATAAACTTTCCTTTTGTGAATATACTAAGTATACACCCACGTAGATTTGAACATTTTACATAATATAATATTCCTGAAGACATTGCGGAAATTCAAGCCGCAACAGGAAATAAGAAATCGCTCAAGGAACAATTGACCTTACATCTAAATTTAGATCACAGCAAAAAAAAGTATGCGAAAATGATAACCTATACATACTTACTCTAGGAATGAATGTATATATTATACACAATCGGTGGACAGGTGATAATCTGCAATCTTATAAATGCCCAAAAAAGGATATTCAAGATCGAAATAATGTTTAAAATTCGCGAGTGGGCGAATCTCGAGAGATTGTTATCACACGAGAGTTTGGATGAAGTATATCGTCGCCAATATTGCAGGAACGCGTATCTTGATTTTTTGGTTTAAGTCACGTTGTTGATGCAAAAATGTGCCAATAATACTAGAGATTGTGTGAAAGTGATTTAAACCAAAAAATCAAGACATTTAATTAGGTTGATTTCGCTCATCCTAAATAAAATATTGATTAGTGCTTAAAATGAATCAAGGCATGTCACACACACTACGCATCACTATCGACACATTGATGTCAATATATCGTCGATATAGGATTGGTTTATCGAATATCCACGGTGCGTAGTTGAAAAACTAATCGCGTTTTCAATTAATAAGATAGTTTATACAGTATCATATGGTATAATACCATTCTTCCATAACACAGCAATAATATGGTTAAAAAATCCGTAATGTACGTGTGTGTATTTAAATGAAATTTGTTTTTCGTCTCCTAAACATTTGACATTTGGTCAATTTGACAAACCAATCCTATAACGACGATATGTAATCGGCATTAAAAAGTGAAAATGACAGTTTCATTTATATCTTCCGTCAGTTGTTTTCTTAATTTTATGATCATCGTTTATTTAAGTAAAAATTAACGAAACACGTGTCATACAAATCAATATAAGTGTAGATAACTAAATTCGCAGGAAATTCCGACACATAGAAGTTCCGTTAAAACAAACATTGACAAAATAATAACATTTAAAAATAAATTTACGTAAAACAAAATTCGTTCACACGGTAGTGGCAGCCAAGATAATATTTAATGCTTGCGATTCGCCGTACACCTTGCGACCGAAGACAACACATAAATTAAAAGCGCTGTAACTTCTGCTCGTCGGCGCCCGCATTCTTCGGCCGTTTGTTACCGAGAAAGTGCATTCGAGCGCGGACTAAGATTAATAAGACTGCACCAAGTAATTAAGTCCAAGGAGGAATTCCAAAAAGAAAATATTACTCATTATGCAGATTAGTGCCGTCAGGAGAGAATGTACTTTAAATTCAGTAGGTGACATAAGGCCTCTAATTTTCTTCGTGTATTAAAGCGTGATTCGTGCATAATATTTTAGAATACATATTTTGTATTACGATTAATACAACTCTCGTACAAATATATACATTCTTATGAGTGATAAGAGGCTGTTTGAAGCTGCAAATTACGTACACTACGTATACAATATATTGATCATTTTTCCAGCAGAACTTTCATACATCAACTATATTCGCTCCGAAAATGTAGTATATGGATTTCCGCAACGCGAAGACATTTTTTGATAGATATTTTTTTACGATAATTGTAAAAAAACTGCTTAACCGTTCAGTCCTGCATTTTCCGTTTTTTTTTTTAATTCAGCAGACGTGAGGATCGAAACCCATCTCCCAAGAAAGTGTTCAGTGGAGACCCATATGCATAATTACTGAGGTGGATAGTTTCCCATTGTGAAGATCCACGTGATCTATTTTCAGTAAGAGTAAGTTGATAAACAATTTAGTGGTAGCTAGATTAATAAGCTGTCGTGTTTCTGAACCGGATATCGCATGTTCACTTACTGTACGGGTGTATGATTATATGAAAGCAAAAGTGGACGCCCAATACGTTGAGCGACCGGCTGATGACAGTAATGACCAATCAACGACACTTGAAGACATTGTCAGCTTAAAAAATTCATTCTAATTCCAACTTCACTAATAATCAAATGAATTATTTCTTCTTTGACCAATAATTGTTTATTGCGCCACTACGAGAATAATGAGGAAGCACATATTTTACTTAGCAGAAATAAAAATTGGCAAAAAATACGCTGGCCTATTTGAGTACACGGCTGTCGATTCTGTATGACCTTGACGTGCGCGCAATCACCAATCTAAATTATGCTATCTGGTGCTGTATGCATATTTACCTGCATCGTCCCGATTCGTATGCAGTATCGACATTCATGAGACAAAATTAAAAAAAATACATCAAAAACAATACTGCCAATTTCATGTGTTATGTTGTTTGTTCGCATTATGTGAATATATACATATTTCTATTTAATTTAACGCCATCACGAGCGAGCGAAGTTATTTAATTTGTGCAGAAGCAACGTTTTCAAATATTTATTCCGATCCAAATTACGTGCTCAGAAATGAAACGCAAATATGCCGAATAGCTCTAGAATAATTCTTCGAAGAAAATAATGCACGAATAGCACAACACTGTGTATGATACACGGCATTATTTGCTGAGTAAATAGGTTCAAGTGAAAGACTCTAACGTTACATGAGTGAAAATAAACACCTCAGCTGGACACTTGAGAATATTCATAAAAATAACAATTTTAAATTTAAAACAGAAAAAATATCTAAACGATCAAATCAGTCGAATCTCGATACGAATATTTCGATCAGTCCAAATAACTATCTTCATTTAGTCAATATTAAAAAAATATAATACAATATATTCTACCATTCACTTGATTAAGTTGAGATACTTTCGAAGCATCCCCAACACGTGACAGAACCAGATCCATCGTAGCAGCCCCACTCTAATAGTGATGCGTGTTTGTATGGTTCGTTTTTTCACCTCGAGCCGAGTGATATGAGGAAGTCATATATCTAACATTTTTTTTAAATTTAAGTTTTTCATAATTTCGTAATTACTGTGTTATAATGCGTACATTGCTATTGAATTCAATATCTGAGATTACTAACTATTCAAAAATTCAAACTCTTGTTTGTACAACATATTCTACACTTGCGTATTTTTTTTATACCATGTTCGCTCCCGAAGTAAAGCATACGGATCTACAGAGTGAAGATATCCACTCCGAAAGTGAAGTATATCGATCTCCGCAATGTGAAGACGTTTTGACAGATTTTCACGAGAATTTTCTGTCAGACAATTACTCAACTTAAAGGCATCAAATCCTACATTTTTCGAATTTTATAATCCGACAAATGTGGAATCGAATCCGCATTCCCTGGAAAGCTAGGCGCGCACGCTACCAACTACGCTAATAACTAGATTTTAAAATTGGACAGCCGCACTGTATTTCCAGAATTCGATGCAAGCATCCGTTCTAAAAGCTTAATGCATGAATAGTTTCTTTGAGCCTTTGTTAAATGCCGTAATCCAAAATATAAAGAGCCATGAGGACAGGGATTCCGACAATATTACTCTTAAGTCATTAGTTTTTAAATTGATTATTATAACGGCAGTTTATCAAGGATCATTAATATTAACATATACATAATTACAGAGTTGTTACGAGCACATTAAATTTCATAAAATTCGTGTCAGCCGTTATTGAAAACATCACAGTGGTCGGTATAGTATATTATTCAATATCAGCTCATTCGGCCAAAGTGTAAAGAATTCGCATGTTTTTTTTTGTATACGTGTTTTTTGTGATTTTATTCGATTCGTACGTAATCGCGTTACCATATGAGGGCATCGAATATCAAACAGTTTCTTGCTGCTGGTGTCGCCCGCGATGACACATCACGGAGGTACATTGGTTCATCTGCCGCCCACGCGACCAGCGGCTCATTTAATTATAACATTGGCAATAACCTCCGGCGATAATGTGTTCCATCAAAGACACTTTTCAGTACGATAGAACAATAAAACAGAGACTTCAGGTGCTTTACAATAATAAAAAAAATCGTAAATTTCAAAAATGAAAATGGACAGGCTATAAAAATATTTCCATGGACAAATATGTCGCTGCAAAATGAAAGGTAAAACAACTGATGTTTAAATCAATACTCCCTAGTAAACATAAAAGTAAACACAATGCATAGAGATATGTTCAAATCCAACTTTGCGTAAGGATTATGACAAAATCAAGGATGGAGAACCGAGTGCACGGTGGGTCGAGCGAATTGCTGTCGACCGATCTTCGTTAAAAACGATACAATTAAGATGAATCGTAACTTGCGGAGACAAAATAAAAACACATATACATTTATTATAACAATTATTGTGTATGATATATACATATATACCATGTTCTCTCCCAATATGGAGCATGTCGATCTACACAGTGTGAAGATGTCCATCTCGAAAGAGGAGTATATGGATCTCCGCAATGTGAAGACGTCTTGACATATTATTTTTCACGAGAATTGTTTGTCAGACAATTACTCAGTCCAATGGGCATCGAGTCCAGCATTTTCATTTTTTTTAAATCCGACAGATGGGGAACCGAACCCGCATTTCCCGGATTGCTAGGCACGCACGCTACCAACTACGCTACCGAGGAGGCAATGATATATTTATATTATAAAAACAATTGCATTCTTTCTGAATCATTGTTAAATGATTTTGAATTAAATATAATAATAAATTAACTATCTTTCCAATTCACCGCCATCACGTCTCCACGCTAGTTATCCGGACGAATACCGTGGCGTAACTAAAGTGAGGCTTTCTTCAAAGTGCCAAAATTGTCCTAAGAGCAGTTTTCCAAGATACCCCGGTTAGCGTGTACAAGAGTCTACATGATTTCTATCCTAACTAAATCCAATCGATAAAGTCTTGATGGTTTTACCGTCGACGTAATACACCATACATGGTAAATGCCATTTTGGATCAATTGCTCGTTGGTTAGTATGCAGTGGAAGATACGAGAAAAAAAAAACAAAAAGAAAGCATGCATTTAGCATATCATAAATAAATTGTGGACAACTTTCATTCGATTGCACGAATAATCAACTAAATGTATAATTATTATTTGACAGTGTATTTTTGAGTGGGTCTCAAAATACATTCTAATTATACACTCGTATATTACCCCTGTTATCATGTACTAATTTGTAGAGAGCGACAGTGAAATCGCTCTGACAATTCAACGCTTAGGCCGAGGCTACGATAGATGCCGCGGCAGCAAAGCGACAGCAGCAGAGCGTCGGTAACAGAGATGCAAAATAGCTATAAATAGGTGAGTGAGCAAGTGAGCATATTTGGTAGCGCGACAACACGTTGTCTTCACAATCGCTTGCTCACTAATCTATTTATAGCTCTTTTACATCTTTGCTGCCGACGCTTTTCTGCTATCGCTCTGCTATCGATGCGCCGACCTAACAGTGAATGGAGATTTACTGGAATTTCCGCCGGCACTCTATTGCTTAGATGGTTAAGGATATTTGCACTTCGCATGTGAGCTCGCTATTCGAATAGAAATAGTTGGAGCAACCTTCACTTCCATGCGAATTGTCTGGGACTCCAAGCTGTACAATGTAAAAACCAAACGACGCTTGTTCAACGCATGCAATTTGTTGGTGCTGATTCTTAGTTTCAAAAGGTGGCACCCAACAAACACCCAAAGCAATAATATTCTAAGCTTTGACAACAGATGTCTGCGGCGATACGGTGGTATGACTTCGTTCGAAACGAAAAGATAAAAGAACGGACCATGTAGCCACAAATCACCGACAATGTGAAGCTGCAACGCTGGACCTGCCTATTCTTTAAACCGACCGGTTTTCGATGTCCTGGAAGTATCTGTAGAACGTATTCGGCGGATGCAGGTATGACCTGGGACGGTGCAAGAATACTGGAGGGCGACAGGGATTCTTGGAGGTGACATGAGGTGTATATATACTCCACTTAGGGAGCGGATATGGAAGAAGAAGAATGATATTTGAATCAATAAAGATCATCGTTCAAATTAAACCGTCTACTTGGCAATGTTTTGGGTATATTTTAAATAGTTCCCAAATTTTAAATGAACTTCTATCAAACACCACCGGTAGATAGAATAAAACAAAAGTGATATTACACGTGTATAGTTGTTAAAAAGTATGAAAACATACATTTACCCGATGAAAAAAATAAAAACAGATTTCAAAAGAAGTAGAAAAAACAAATCTGGTTAAATCAGTATCAAGGATAAACCATTGAAGCAAATGACAACCTAACTTCATAATTATTATTGAAATTCTATAAAAATGTTGTATTATAAGTACGTAACATTTATAATTACGTTCTTGACTTTAGAGGCCTTAATTCCATACCTTCCTTCATTCGCTTAAGTTGGTTTAATTAACCCGACAGTAAATATATTCAAGAATCCAATATTCATTATCATTATTGATATAAATGTAGCTGTTTTTATGAAAATATATATATATTAAAAATACATGTTATTAAATTCCTTCGTTTTACATTTTTTTTAAACTCTGCAAACGTTTCATAACTACGTGTTGTATGTTAGTGTATTTTTTGACAAATAATAACAGATTATCTGTAATATAAAACAGAAATTACGTGTGTATCTGTCCGTCACAACAACTCCTCCCAAACGGTGAGCACGAGGGACGTAAAATTTTCACATCTCATTTTGACTGTCATTTCTAGATTAACTGTTTCAGTTTCAACTTCCAACATCGTCACTGAATATTCATAAGAGATTAAAACATTATATGCAGCCCGATATAAATTTGTAATAATGGGATAAATAAAATTAATTCGATAAAGTATTCGGGGTTTGTTGTGGCATAATATAACGTCGTTATAGGATTGGTTTATCGATATCCATGGCATGTATTTAAAAAATCAAGTGTTTTCAATTAATAAGATAGTTTATACTACAATATATCATATACTGTCATTCGATGCTTCTATAATACAGCAATCATATGGTTTTACAGAAATAGCTCAGAATAGCTCAAATTTTATTTGTCTCCCCGGTAGCGTAGTTGGTAGCGTACACGTCCAACAATCCGGGGAATGCGGGTTCGGTTCCCCATCTGTCGGATTTTAACTATCCGAAAATGCCGGACTGGATGCCCATTGATTAGAGTAATTGTCTGACAAAAGATACTCATGAAAAATAATCGGTCTACGCCTTCACATTGCGGAGATCCATATACTCCACTTTGGGAGTTAATATGGTATAAACGTGAATATATACATATATATAATATTTATCTATACGCGTATTCAAATGCAACATTGTATCAAAATTTTAAAGCAATCGGTGAAGAACTTTCGGAAATTTAATATTTTGAACAAACGAAAATTTACATTTTCATTTTTATAGAATAGAAAATGCTTTGAAAACATCAACACTTTAATGTGGCAAATGAGTGAATATCTTCACACTGTTTAGATTCATATGCTCCACGTTGGGAGCGAACATGGTATGATTGTCTGCGAGACGAAGTCGGGTAATGAAGCTAGTATTTTACAAGCGCTGAATGGCCGATTCTTCACCACTGCATCACAGGGTCAACCAAAGTGCAAAAGCAGACCTATCAAGTTGTAGGCGGGACGAAAGACACGCGGTCATCGACAATATAAATACATAATATCAAAACGGCGGGGACGACGTTGGTCTAAAGTTAGCAGACCACAATATTCGCGTGTCGCATGCAGACTTCAACTCTTCTCGTTTTAGTTATTGTATTTATAAATAAATACACCTCACGGCGATTATACAAGGCAGAGGAACAGAACCATTCACGAAGACAAGTTTACGGTTCTGGCACTGAATCATAGAAGAAGAAGAAAAATGGAAAATATCAAATAACAGCTGAGTTATTTTTTATACACACACGTTTAAAACACTAAAATCTTTCACCGCTATCAGTTCAACTAATATCATAAAATCAATCAAATTGGATACGCCGATTTATAAAAAATGCTCTTCTATTTCCAAGCAACGAACAAAATAAACTGAACAGTGTATTCCAAATTTGGTTATAATGTGGCCGTTCCCATTTCGGAATGAAAGGAGCATTTGAGAATCATTTTGAATGCACAGGACTGATGTATGTGCTTCCGTGAACAGCAATATAAATCTTTCATTTCTTTATAAATCATAATAATCATCGAAAGAGCATAAGGGAATTTTTCAATGCTGAAGTCAACTTTTTTTTCTCGTAATGTTTACGTATTTTTTCCAGCCTAAAAATATATGATATGATTTTAATGGCTTCCACATATCATTAATAGATATATCTAGTATTTATATTAAATGAAAAAAATAACATTTTATTAAAAAATAAAAGAATGGCTTTGAAAATGAGGCGACAAGGAGCACGGTGCGTCTATACTCCTCAAAGGGTTAATGTTTGTTAGAAACACAAAAAAAAAATCAAAACGTCTGCTTTATCGAAATGCAGCGAAATGATTAATAACATGGACAAGAATTGATATATCCCAATATTGAAATAGGATATTTTCAATCATCTTTATCAATAAAGTTATCATTAATCATAGTACAAAATCAAACCAACACAGGGAGGACGTTGGAAAGAGATAACAACGGCGACACGTTTTAATCTAAATGAGTGTACCAACATTCATGTATATTCTCTTCACGAGCTGGGAGATTTATAAAAAGAGAAAATGCTTGACGTTATGTCAAATACATGCAGCGACGCCAGAATTGAATAGATCACCTGTTGCAGATGCCCTGAGAGTCTAAATCTGAATTCTCTTCCAACCGACGACAAACCGTCGAACACCTTGCTTCCCCCTCTACAATTCGACATCTATGTTGTATACAGCGGCTAGCGAACGTGAGGCGCATTTCAAGCATCAGAACCGTCCCAGGAGCAACTGCCCAAGATCTTCGATGACGTGCACGACTTGTATTCTAACTAACTTCTGTCAATATCGAGCCTTTTTTAATGTAGTCCCAGCCGAGGTATTCGGTGGAATTGAGAACCTGAGTGTATGAATAATTTAATAACATGTAAAAACATTTCACCGTAAATTTCAAATGACATTTTTATCTGTAATAATCAGAATTAATTTTGCCAAGCCCAAGATTAATACTGGCGTCGATAGATTAAAGATTAAAAAAATATAAGTCTATTCACAGTTATCTGATATTATATTTTTTATCATTTACTTACATAGCGAGTAACATGGATGTTAAAACAAATGAAAATATTGAGATTGAAGGCAATTTGAAAATTAACGATTAATATTACCTAAACTTTTAACGAGTTAATTATAAATATAAAAAATGCGGGAAACTATGGATTGAAATATCGCATTCTAATTTTTGAATTGATAAATATTTTTGTAACCTTTTTCTTCTTATTCCTTATCTACTTTCGATGTGTATATATGGCCGCCAGTTGGCATCTGAATGAGATATAATTTGTAAACATCCCAATTGATGTTAGAGGGAGTAATTTTATAAACAAAAACTGATTAGAATTTTAATCTCTGGCTGCAACACTGTTATCATTAACAGCCATATATCACTAAAATTGATAAAACGTTGTTAATGATGGCAACACTAACAACGTTCGTTCTGAAATCTTTACGTCTATTTTTGGAAATTTCATACTCAAGTGCCTAGTTTGGTATGGCAAAAAAATATATCTATCTAATATATAAAAGTCAAAATATGTATGTTCGTTCGTTCGTTCGTTTGTCC
>JAGVSQ010006700.1:0-16060 GCA_022683975.1 Rhyacophila evoluta | reverse complement strand
TGGGCCGTCCGCCTCGAGCCTCCGCTCCGCTTCGCCACTTCAAGACTTCCGCTTCAAGTCTTCCGCTTCGCGCCTTTTATCCTATTTATATTAACTTCATTGTACGCGAAACTTTAACCTTGTAATTTAGCTTCTTGTGATAACCTTTTAAATGTGACAACGATATATAATTTATAGTAAGAGTGTTTCATTGGACCCAGTCAACCTCCATTCTACACATCTCCCAGATACTGGTGACTCCGACGATGATAACATCTTCCAGAGTATTATTGGACGAATATGTGCGTCAAATGCAAAAAACTTGCAAAAAGATTAAAAGTTCTAGTTTTCGAACTTTCAAAAAATTTTAAATCAAGAAAAATAGGGAAAACGAAGGGAAGTTCGTTATCAAAATCCAGCAGATGGGAGAAACAACTTCGCATTCGCCGGTCGCAAGACGGGCACGCTAACCTCTTGACTAACGAGGCGATTTTTTTCGCATCATATTCGCTACCAAGTGGAGCATAAGAATCTACACAGAATGAAGATATCCACGCTGAAAATGGAGTATATAGATCTCTCCAATGTGAAAACATTTTGACAGATTATTATTTCACGAGAATTCTATGTCAAACAATTGGTTAACCCAATAGGCATACGTTCCAGCGTTTTCTGATATTAATAAATCAATATATGGAGTTACTAACCTAACCTCAAAGTTTTTATATGAGTATCTTAAATTCTAAAAGTATATTTGTTTTCATGGTGAAAATATCATTGCAAGTAGGAAATACTGGTATTTTTTTTTCTGATAAAGAGGCGCCCGTCATATTCAGGCGCTCTTGTACTGAGTACATTATAGATACTATGGATGCGGGCACATACCGCGGCGTAATGAACGTAATTTGTTCTTCAAAATATCACAGGAGCACCCTCGCAAGACCTTAATTGGCGTGCATTAGAGTGAACGTGATTCTTTTTCTAACTAATTATACTCTGTCAAAATCTAGCTAAATTGAGAATAATTCTATTCACTTACCGTAAGATTTCACAATGGCTCGGCCATGATCCAATGGGCTTTCTACAATTTTCTTTTAATACAACAGATAGGGAATCGAATTCACATTCCCCGGTTTAATAGGCGCGCCACTACCAATTATGCAACTGGAAGATAATACAAAGTATAAATTAATTATGTCAAAATCATAACCTAGCATATTTTTATTGATTAACGAAGTTCTACAAAACGAATTCGAAAAAATATGGAAGAATCGACCGCCAAAACAGTACATAAAACAACGCCCTCAAAAGCTCCACCATTTAAGATTTTAATAACAATTGATAGACGAAAATAATACCCGTGTGCTTTTTATGGGCTCAAAGCTCGTTTAGATTTGCCCGTATTCATATTAATTAAATCAATTATAACGTTTTTAATTATAATTAATTTGTACATACGGTGTTTTCCATTACATCAAGCCGTATGAGGGCTACACTTGTAATTCGACACACAAAACTTTATAATTACACTATTCTTTCATTACCAATTCCACTCTAAAAATACAAAAGAACGCAACCCACACAGAGAAAAAAATACAGAAGGCACAAAAAGCTTTATTTTTAAATAATTTTGGCCCAAAGTTTAAATATTTAATAGACACAACCTTAAAGTGCATGAAAATTGAAATTATCTTTTATTTTGCCAAACTGATATTAATTTATGTTATGAAGAATAATAGTTCGATTTCTACATCTGTCGGATTTTAAAAATTCTGAAAATGCAGTACTGGATATTTTTTATGTTGAACAATTGTCTAACAACCAACTATCGTGAAAAATAATCTGTTAAGACATGTTTTCATGTTGCGGAGATCCATATACATCACATTTGGAGCAGATATCTGGAGCAGAAGGAGTAGAAAGAAGAAAAGAGGAAACTCAAATAGAATTTTTTTTACAGAGCACACAATAACGTAATAATGGACCAAGATCAAAATATTTATAACCTTCAAGTTTATGAAGACTAAAACGGGTGCTTTATTTGTATATATATATTTTTTTTATATACCATGTTTGCTCCCAAAGTGGAGCATATGGATCACACACAGTGTGAAGAAATCCACCCCGATAGCGGAGTATATGGATCTCCGCAGTGTGAAGACGTCTTGACAGATTATTTTTCACGAGAATCATTTGTCAGACAATCACTCAACCCAATGGGCACCCAGTCCTGCATTATCAGATTTTTAAAATCCGACCAGATGGGGAATCGAATCCGCATTCCTCGGGTTGCTAGGTGTGCACGCTACCAACTACGCTAACCGGGGAGACTATTTATTTACTGTATCTGATATTAATTTAATAAGTTATTTATAAAAACCGATGAAATTGATATGGTGGAAGTCCTTTTTCCGGTGGCCAATTTCTTATATCCTCCTTCAATCAAATTAAAAATCTAAATATGGATAATAATTCGACATTTGCAGTTTACATCTTTTTAATATCGTGTATTTAATTATATACATCGTGATTATCGAAAAAAAATATTTAAAAAAAACAGGGTTATATCAATCTGCTTTTCTAATGTCGATTTGAATTCACTTTTTTTATTATTAAATATATTTTTAATAGTGGTTTGTATAGATACGATGTTCTAACTTTATAAATATTTATAATACACGTTTCTATATGTTTAATACGATTTCCGCTTCGAAAGTTGAGCGTTAGGATATAGACAGTGTGAAGATATCCACACTATCGATATCTGAAATGTAAAGATATGTCCTAACAAATTTCTCTCCATAGTTTCTCAATCCAATAGACATCCAGTCCTGCATCTTTAGAATTTCAAACTTCCAGCAATCAATTGAACTCCCAATATCCAGCTCCAAAGAGTAAACGCTAACCTCTCAGCTACTAAGGAAACTATTCTTTGTATTTTTGTCCGTTCCAAAAGTGGAGCAAATGAATTTACGCAATGTGAATATATCATCTCCATAAAATAGAGTATAGAGATCTCCGAATAACCAAATTGACTCCAGACTAGTTTTAACCGGTCACTGTGATTTTGCATCCAAGTTGTCAGCTTGGTCTTATAGAATCTCCTACTCGCTTATGTGGTAAAATGCAGGATGCCAATCATATCTTCCGGGAGTGTCCCCATATGTCGGTTGAAAGGAAAGAATTCAGTTCGACCATTTGTCAGACCGGCTGGCCTTTGTGACTTGGTTTCTACGAAGGATAATATTGTAGCTTTTAAAAAAGTACGAAAACTTACGGTGAGCGAGAAGGTTTCTTCTCGACAAGGCCAAATATCTTTCTGGGAGTGTCCCGATATGTTGGTTGAAAGAGAAGGGCTTCTTACTTCAGTTCGACCATTTCTCGGACCGGTCGGCCATTGTAACTTGGTTTCTACAAAAGATATTTTTTTAGCTTCTAAAAAACTTACAAAATCTTACGGCGAGCGAGAAGGTCTCTTCTCAACGACACTAAATATCAAGAGAACGTAATAAGCTGGAAAATAAATACGCACATTTTAGTGCACGCCAACCAAGGTCTTGGAATGTTTCTCCTGTGACAGTTTCAGCACTTTGAATAACTATTCACGTTTGTCACGCTACGGTATACGCCCGCATAACGTATGTAAAGACGTGGTGGGTGATGGAGGTGAAAGCAATGACTACACATCAAGTAGACTAATTATCGTATATCTATCATATAGAGAATTAATCGTGATTAGAATATAATCAAATATATGTGCCGGAACTGTTCCAAGACCAGCTTCCCAAGATCTTGGTTGGCGTGCACTAAAATGTTTCACTTTCGTTACGCCAAGGGATACACATGCATAACGGGTGTGAAGACGTGGCGAATGGTGTAGGAGAATGCAATGCCCACATACCAAGTAGATTAATTATCTTCTATCTATTATATAGATAATTAATCGTGATTAGAATATAATCAAATATATTTGTCGAATGTTTATAGTTTAAAAAGCTCTTTGTTTTCTTCAAGTGATAAATGATTCATTCCAGAATTTTCTCTACCCTTTGATCGGAAAATACTCTTTCGTCCAGTGATTTAGATAAGAGTTTTTGTGCTGCAGGATGAAAATCAAATGAAAAACAAAGTCAAGAGAATTTTCCGTATCGATTTCAAGAAATTAACTTTAGCGGGGCTCTACAGCGATGTCCGCAATTTGATTATCGTAACGAGACGTCCAATCAGTACTTTGCGAGTTCGCCAGGCCTTGTCAAGTCGATCTACCTTTCGAAACAGGGGTCACATAGTTATTAACAAAGAATAAATATTTTTTTCTTAATTCGACATAAGCAATGCTAGTTTTATATACGTCTCTGTAAACTTATCACGTTTTAATAATAAAGATAACATGCTCAAATCCAGCATGGCCATACTTACAGCATGGCACGACGGACATTAATGTCCGCCTAATGTTTAAATCTTTGTATTGTGTCCATATTTGGAGACATAATAAAATCGTATAAACCGTGTGATTATGAAAACATTTCATTCGACTCTCGCCAACGTATTCAAGACATTGTCCATTCAAAGAAAAGATGTTTAAAATTAATATATAAATAATGTATTTAAACTGTTTAACTGTATCCACTTTGAATTTGAAGCTTGTGCATTTGCAATGTAAGTAATACGAGTATAATATGGAGATTTATCTTGGAAGATTGTTTTTCACAAGGATTCATCGTCAGCTGATTGTGTAATCTGTTTATTTTTTCTTTCACCACCCGCCACGTGTCCACACCCGATATGCAGGAGTTCGCCGAAGCGTAACGAACATGAATTGTTTTTCAAAGTGTCATAAGCGTCTCAGGAGCGGCTTCTCAAGATCTTGATTGGCGCGCACTGGAGTGTGCGGGATTCTTATTTTAACTAACTATGCCCTGTCAATATCTACTCATATTGAGAACATTCTTTCTCACTCAATCCAATCAAAATTAACTTTGTAGAAACTAAATTACGTTGCCGACCGATCTGACAAATTTTCGAGCTGACTTGAGAAGCTCTTCCACTTCAATTATCATAATAATCTATATGTTATCTATCTACCCATCATCCACCCGCCCCATTCTTACACCTGGTCTTAATCAAGCATATTTTTTTCGATTTTTCGATTTTTTTTTATTTGACGGGAATGTCCCAGAAGTAAATATAAATTACCTAATACTTACCGCACACTTAAGCGTGTTGAAGTTAAGAAAAATATAATGCTAAAAGCTAATTGAAAAAATTAAGAATTATTTGGTCAAGAAATGTATGTGAAGAGATCATCACGCTCGCCGTATGACGCCGCAAACTTTTTAAAATCAATGAAATTCGCCCTTGTGGCAACCAAGTCGGATGGATCGACAAGTCCAACAGCTGATTGGACTGACTTGACTAACTCTTCCCGCTCCATACACATTCTTGGAAATTCCCACAGAATGTGATTAACATCCTGTTCTGGATAGCCACAAGAACATGTTGAATGATCTCGCATCTGGATTTGAACACCGAAAATCTCTCGTTTAAACGACATTTACGAATCTTTCATCTGTATTACGTATAGGTTTAGTTGATTAAATATTATATTAAAACAATATTTTATTTTAAATATTTATCCCTTAATTGACAGCACCTGCTTCGAATAGCAAATATCTATTATATTGTCCCGACTGGACAAAGAGAGGATTGACTGGAGTTCCAAATCGAGAGGAGGACGCGGTTGTTTGTGCCTCCAACTTACGTTATTGGATCCCCTTAGAGTGGTCATCAGCTAACTTAACTGGGTACTCTCAACTTGGTCTCCCAGCTTTATTTCTTTTATTTATCTAACACATTGCGAACAGGACAAATTAATTTAAGACATTCACAATATCAAAATTATGATTAATATAATACAAACATAACGTAAAAGAAACAATTGAGGATAGCGTGCGCGCCAATCGATCCGGGCAATGCTGGTTTGATTCTCACATCTGTCGGACTTTTCACTATCCAAAAATGCAGGACTGGATAAAAGTAATCTGTTAAGACATGTTCAATTTGCGGAGATCCATATACTCAAATTTCGGAGTGTACATCTTCACACTGTAGAGATCCGTATTATTTATTTCAGGAGTGAACATGGACTTTTCATCTAGACTTTTTAATGCGCCCCAAATATCAATCTCACTTTCAATCATATGAAAGGTAAAGTTACCCAAACCCAGGCAAGTCACAAACTCTTCAAACTCTTTCCGGGAAGCAAACCCAAGGATCTAAAGCTATCATATAAATAATGTATTCCTCTCTATTATTTTCATACCATGTTCGCTCCCAAGGTAAAGCATATGGATCTACACAGTGTAAAAAAATCTACTCCGAAAGAAGATTCTATGGATTTCCGCAATGTGAAGACGTCTTGACAGATTATTTTTCACCAGAATCGTCTGTCAACAATTGCTGAACCCAATAGACATATAATCCTGCATTTTTAGATTTTTTTAAATCCGACAGATGATGAATCAAGCCCGCATTCCCCGGATCGTTATGCACGCACGCTAACAACTACACTACCGGGGAGACAATACTATAGCTTAATAAACATCACATAAAAGAAATAATATCATGAGAAAGTCTACCAAGTTATTTTTATAAAAATTATATATCAATTTAGATGTCAAATTCGTCTATTGTTTATCCGTCAATATAACAATATTTTCCATGTGAGTGAGACCCAAAGCAATTTTGAAATACTTCTATCATTAAATCGTCGCTAATATTACAGGAAAACGTATTTTTATTTTTTAAATTTAAGTCTCAAGGAATCCCAGGATCTAAAGCTATCTACCATCTAGATAATTTATCCCTCTCCTTATAATAGCTAAATCTCAAAAAAGATAAATTACGGATGCAATTGCACGACACATTGGTCTTCCATTAATTAATTTCCAATTCAATTTCAGACGAATATCTTTGCAATCAGTCAATATTATTCTCAATACTCATTAATTCATCCGATATGAACAAATCTACACGAGTAATTTAAATAATGTCGAAAACGTACCATTCCTCCTTTCAGTATAAATCTTCGATAATTCTTTCTATATTTCAATTTGGTTAAATGAACTTAATGAAGGTGATGTCTTCTAAAAATTCATAGAACCAAATTGCATTTCCAAAATATATATGCGCATTTTAGATCAGATGATTATTGAATTGGAAATCCAGGGAATTGATCAAAAATGTTCAGTTGTCTCCAGACTATTGGATTTCGCAGACCTTTATCGGTCATTGTGTTTTACCACAAATTTCTTCCAGCTTTGTCTTCTAGAATCACAAAATGCTCATTACATTTTTTGGAGTCTTCTTCTATAATGTTTATAAGGAAATAGCGTCCCAATTCGGATCAAAAATTTATCAGAAAGGGTGGCAATTTTGGTCTCCACGAAAAATAATTTTCAAGCTTTTAAAAACTTACGAAATCTTATGATGAGCGAGAGAATCTTTCTCAACACGGTTTGATATTAACAAGATTTAATTAGTTAGGATACAAATCATGTCAATTATAATGCATGCCAACTAATTTCTCGGTAAGCACCTTTTGGGACACTTTTTGTACTTTTAAGATCGTTCCACGTTCGTTATGCCACAATACATGTCCATATAATGAAGTTGCATAATTTCTCTTATTGGACGAGGGTTAATCGCACGCGCTTAGGTGCTGGAGAACACGTATTCGATTCCTATAGCGGTAATATTAAAACAAGATTACAGATACAAGACTGGATGTCCGGTGGGTTGAGCAATTGGTGTTATTTTCTGTAGTGGTCATCTTTACACTGCTGTTATCTATATGCTACACTTTTGGAGGAAAAATATGTATCTTACGCTGTCCATTCCGAATGTAAAATGGATTTCAACAATGTCAAAATGACCATTCCAAAAATGAAGGATCTCCGCACTCTAAAGACTTATTTTGACAGTTTTTTGTCATCTTAACCAGCGATTTCCAACCTTTGACCCACTATGCCTCTTCAAAAAAATAGTCTCCTTTCCGGGCTTCCCTTTTTTTATTTTTTCAATAGATATAACAATAAGACACGTTTTTCACAATTTCAAAATTTGGCATCTTCCCTAGCAAAAATCCGCGTCCTCCAAGTCAAAAGCCATTGATCTAAATGGAAGCTTAAAAAAACTTTTGTTTACAAACAGAATATACGTATGTGTTTCTGTCTGTCACAATTACTTCTCCCCAACAATAAAAAGCGGCAACGTGAAATCGACGACAGCAGAGCGTCAGCAACAGAGATGCAAAATAGTAAATAGGTGAGTGAGCAAGTTCGGTAGCGTGACAACACGTTGTCGTCACAACAATTTGTTCACTTACTCACTCACCTATTTATAATTCATCTCTGTTGTCAACGATCTGCTACTGTCGCTTTGCCGCCGTGGCACATATCAAAGCCTCAAGAAAGAAGACTAATAAATATTAAAAAAACATTTAAGATTTTTGTAATATATTTTCAAGTTGGCACCCTGATTGAGAGTATTAATTTTTTGTCCGTCACGATCCTTCAACTTAGTCCACTTCCCAACTAGACCACCCTATTATTAACAAAGCACCCTCAACCCGCTACCCACTATCAACTTTTCCAACAGTTAGCCACTGACAAACACAAGAGAAAATTGCAAAACATCCCTTAATACCATCATGCCATGGGTGAAATCGTGCGGACCGTTTAGTTTAAGAGTGACTGGACTACCCTTTACTATTTAACGCTTGACAATGGGGTAGTATTAGATACTAAATATAGTATTTAATAATAATTTCATTTTACATGAAAAAAAATTAACACTTTAAATGCTTAGCAGGGTAATATTGTCGGTGGTTATCACAGCGAGAAATGCTGACAACGCCTCACTGTATTTGAATCTTGTTTTTTTTAATTTCATGCATAATAAATAAAAAAAGTATTTTAAAAATAAATACAATGTTTTGTATAACAAATATTTCTATATAGTAGCAACGTATCATCCACAGTTAATGAGCCTTTCCAATGAACGCTATTTCTTCTTCTTACCTCAATAATTCAACGCATTCACCATTACGCTATTATTTTTTATGCAATTTCCTTTCCTCTCCACCACCCACACGTCCCAACTATACCCTGTTGATTTCTAGCCTTGTCAAGAAGAGACCTTTTCGTTCGCCGTAAGATTTTTATCTTTCAGCTGTGTTTTTAGTTTACATTTATTACGTATTACTAAAATTCTTTTTAAAAACCCAACAGGTGTGGGAATCTAACCCGCACTCCCCAGATTGCTAGACCCGCACGATAACCTCTACGCTACTGAGAAGACTAACTGATTAGGTCATTGATAATATTATTAGTGATTATAATATCCGGCTCCACTTGAGTGTCAATTAATTCAATATTATAATAAAATTATACTGTTAATTTGAAACCACCCAAAAGTCACTCTCACGTACCACATCATTGACCATTCTCGACATTTTCCTCCCCCAGCTACCTCTTCGGACAGAGTATGAGTGGATTTTGGCTTAATTGTTTGGAATCCACGTTCAACTTTGAGGGATCCTCTTCGACTTCTGCTGTCGAAAGTTGATCGCTTTCTACGTTCACATAATTCATATTCAGTTTTTTAAAATACCTTTTATTCATTAACTTTTTAACTGCCATTCGTGATGTACACGATCTTGCCCTGTACGCCAGAAATTTTCGACATATTAAAACATGCATGAAAAATAATTTTACTTACAAAATTTGAGACACAGATGTTTGTTGTGACCTCGCATCATATGTGTCAAGCGTATGCATTAATGAGTTAATGATTTTATGTCGAAACCATTTTTCAGGTCTAAAATATTTAAAGTTTAGTAAGAGAAATCGTCCCGTCCCAAGGGTGAGTCGTTTGCGTGCATACGGTTAATCACAATGTATACAACTTAATACACGTTATATTAAAAGTATGTGAGCTGCGAATGCCGAATTAGTGTCTAAATTGAGCTTTTAAGTTTTTAATAAAGGATGGTATGTCAAATGTATGGCTACTGCCTAATGTGCCCATCATCCACCTGCTCTGTCCGTAGACCTGGCTTAAATTAGGCATATTCCGAAGCTTTGATATCAAGAAATGATCTACTTTACTTGACTTTACTTTATCTCGGAAGTAAGTATAAATTACCCAAGACTCAGGTTACCACGCACTCAAGTGTGCTGAAGTTAAAAGAAATGGAATATGAAAAAAAGATAATTGAAAAAAAACGGGACTTATTTGTTCAAGTAATTTATGTAAAAATATCACCACGCTCGCTGTATTATGCCAAAAAAAATTTAAAAGCAATAAAATTCGCTTTTATGGCAACCAAGTCAAATGGCCTGATGGGTCCAACAGTTACTTGGGTAACTCTTCTTGCTCCGTACACATTTTGGACATTCACACAGAGTTTGATTAGATTTCTGTTCTGGACAGCCACAAGACCATATTGGCTGCTTAATAAAGCAAAACTTTTTATTAATTTGAAGGTATTTATTAATTTTTTAAAAAGTCTATGTTGAGTTCCGTATTTTCGTTTAATCCATAAAAATACTTTTTATTTAAAGTGGAAAATTACACATTAGAAATCCATATGCTCCACATTCAGAACGGACATGTTGAAAAAAATAAATACCAAAATATAAATAGTAATAACTTGAATTGATAAAAAGCGATTTTTTTAAATAACTATGTGATTTGATGTATAATTCGTGTAATATTTAATGGTAGATTTTATGCTAAATGAAGATCTCTAGTCTCATGAATAGAGCTTTCTATGGTTCGTTATGGTGTTTACTTGGTCGGTGGACCAATTATGAAGGGGTCACTCAAATTCTGTTCCATCGCTATTTGTCTCAGTTCTGTACTAACTAGTTTCTAGTAAAGACTATATCCATAATTACAGAAACCTTCTATCCGATTAATAAACATTAAAATCATTACATATACATATATATATATATATTTAAACTATTATGCTCCGTCTGTTAATCTTGTGAATAAAAACCACCACACGTCAGCTTTGAAAGACATTTTATTAATTTTCCAGTCACGTATCAATTTGAACCAAAATCATCCAAGCATTTTTTTTATACCATGTTCGCTTCCAAAGTGGAGCATATGGATCTACACAATGTGAAGATATTTACTCCGAAAGTGGAATATGTAAATCTCCGCATTGTGAAGACATCTTGACAGATTACTTTTCACGAGAATTGCTTATCAGACAATTGCTTAACCCGATGGACGTCTAGTCTAGTCTATATTTTTGGATTTTTAAAATCAGGCAATTGAGAAATCGAGCCCGCATTTCCCGGATTACTAGGCGCGCACGCTACCAACTACGCTAACCGGGGAGACAAACATTTTTACCGATAGCTATGGGTCTTCATTCATTTAAATAAACCTCAAAACATGTCGCTTTTTGTACATTTAACATATAATATCGACTATGGAAATGGAAAAAGACGTAACCTTCATTTTTTTTTCAAAATAGCTTTTATTCGACAGTAACAATGTATACAACTTAATACACATTATACCTAAAGGGTCTAAGCTGAAAATATCGAATTAGTATTTAAATTAAGCTTTTAAGTTTGAAAAAAGAATGGCCAATGAAATTTTCGAACATGAAATAGAGCTTAAATCTTATTAATTATACAGGTTTTTCTTAGATAACTTATTGAATTAAGATATTCATGATTTCTATAAACATTATTATAATGCAAGTCATAAATGAGTGGATTTTATCGGCGGATCGGTTCTCACGGATTGTAATAGTTTTATTTAAGCATCCATGATAGACCTGCCGCGACGAATCGTTTGAATCAAGTAAATAATGCCTTGCAAAGATGCAGCCTCCTTGTTAAAAGACCCGCCAACCCGTAAATTGGTTCTTAATTATTATAGTGAATGATATACGTACGTAAACAATTCGTACACAAAAACTTCACATGAAAATAAACAAATCTTTTACTGCTATTTAAAATTGTATGTAACAGTTCATATTCTCACTGTTTTTATATTAAGACAGATTTTATTGTGAATTCGTTTTTTTCATATTTTTTTAATCGGCTGACCATCAATTTGAACTGTCAATATAAATCTTTTCAGTTTGAAGATATTTATTACTCTAGACATAATCTATGACTTAAAGTAAGTAAATATACGATTACATCTCCAATCGGATTAATAATAGGCTGGCAACCAACCCTCATAAAACTTGACTTAGGACTGATCTGTAAATATAAATCTTCTCATGTTGCAGTTATCAACTACTTTGTTAATTTTTTATATTAATTAACTAGGCATGATTTAATTTATAATGATACTTGAAAGGTCACCTTCATTTGGATACGATTGCGTATCCAAATGAAGGTGACCATTGGGGTTCAAAAATTAGCTGTTAAATCTGTCAACCTAACTTCTCTTTACCGTGCCTGCTCCGAAAGTGGTGCATATGCATCTGCACAGTGTGAAGATATCTGCTGCGAGAGTGTATGGATCTCCGCAATTTAAAGACACGTCTTGAAAAATTATTCTTAGCGAAAATTGTTTGTCATACAATCGCTCAACCCAATGAGCGTCTTGCATATTTGATTTTTTTCAAATCCTGCAGATGTGGGAATCAAACCCGCATTCCCCGGATACGAAGCATGCACACTAACATCCAAGTTACCACGAAGACGACATAAATTTATAAATATATAAACCATGCTTGCTCCCAAAGTTGTGCATATGAATCTACATAATGTGAAGATATACACTCTACAAGTGGAGTATATAAATCTCTGCATTATGAAGACCCATCTTGACAGATTATTTTTTACGAGAATTTTCGTCAGGCAATCGCTCAACTCAATGGGTATCCAGTCCTGCATTTTTGGATTTCTAATAATCTAACAGGTGGAGAAACAAACCCGCATTCCCCGAATTGCTAGGCGCGCACGCTACCATCTATGCGACCGGGGAGATGGTATATTATACAGTGCAAAAATCTAAACATTTTTTTACTATTTTGGAGTGACCATCTGCATATTGTAGAGATTTGTATGCTCCAATTTTGGAGAGGACATAATAAAAAATTCAGGACTATTTTTTGAAACGTTTGAATTATTCACCAATATTTCTTCATCATACAACCGATCAAAGGTGAAATTCTTCACGTAGCCTGAATGAATATGCTTCAATTTTGGACTATAACATAGTTGAAAAAAATACGTCATGGTGACGAATTGTTTCTATCCTTAGAAGCGATCTTTGAAATGCACAAACAGACTAAGATTCGAACTCTGCGCATTCCCTTTCCGTCACAGTCAAAATGTTACTCGCGCAAATTGATAGCTCCGGTTGACATGTAAACCAAGCACTTTATGCTACCGTTGTATACTTGGCTTAATGATAATTCCGTTCCTAATGTATTTGAGATATTTTTTGACACCGTAGGACCAAGGCAATGGTTATATTTAACAAAATTGATTCAGCTATCAATATCTTCTACGTGGTTGAGACGAGCTTAAATTGTTTTTCTCTTTTTATTTATTTTTATTTAATTCTCACTTTAGTTATACTTATATTATTTTCTTTTTTTTCTGTCTCGGAAAGTACTTATCTTGTTCTCAAATTCTCTTTTTCATTTAAATTTACTTTGTTTATTTGATACTAGTTGTTTCCGGCCACGCATTGCTGTCGTTGAATCTGGTTAAGTAGAACAGAAAGAAACAATTAGTTTTACCCGGCCACGCGTTGCTGTGGCTCAATCTGGTTAAAAATAATGACGCTGTTTATAAATTATATTAAGTAAATTAAAAGCAACATTGTGTCAAAATTTCAAAGCAATCGGTGAAGAATTTTCGGAGACTTAAGATTTTGAAGCAACAAACGTTTATATAGATATTATAGATTGATATACTCGTTTGTTAATTTTTCATGTGGCGTCTTTTTAAGAAACATATTTTTATTCTACATTTATTTATTTAATGTGCAGTTTTGCATCTTTAAATTTAAAATCATCTTTATACGGCTAAAGAGTATGAGCTCTAAATCTTCGACACTAAAGCATAGGCACGTAACCAATCAGCCTACAAGGAGGCATTATTTTCTAAAAGTTTAATAACAAAATGTATGTCAAATAACCTTATTAACGTCTCTTTTTAATCTCCAAGGAATATTTCCACCACCTACCCACCCTATTTACACATGTTTTTAACTAAGCGTATCCTGGAACTGTGATATTGAGAAGTGATCTACTTTATTCGACAGTAATGTCCCGGAAGTATATAAAAATTACGTGAGACCTAATGGCCACGCACAACTATGCTAATGATAACAAATAAATCAAATAAAAAATTGGCAAGTATTTAAAAACTTTTACAACATCAAAAAACTATGTGAACGTCACGCTTGCCATATAACACTGTAAATCTTTTAATATAAAATAAATTCGTTCTTATGGCAACCAAGTTGGATGACCTAATGGGCCCAACTACTGGTCCAACCAACTTGAGTAACTTCTTCCGCTTGGTACACGTTATTAAACATTCCTACAGTATGTGATTAGCATCCTGTTCAGGGCAGCCACTAGAATATGTCGGCGCCTTAGCAAGACCAAACTGAGACAGCTATGCGGCAAAACCATCGTGGCCTATAATAAATTGGTTACTGAAGTGATCTGTAGTCAGCTTCGTTATCTACATAAGTCATTTAATATTTAGAAAAAAAAGTCTATCGCTCATGACAAAGCAATATCTCGTATACCACACGGCTTTTTTTTTTTAATTTTGGCAATCATTAAAAAAATCATTTTCTTCAGATCACAGCATTACTGTGATCACGCACTCGCGAGACAGATAACATGGATAATGAATCTCGCGCCGCGGACCGGTCGGGGCTTCAGATGCGCCGCTCTGCGACCTCACGGCGTCCTATTGTCGGAGCACGAACCTCCGTTGGCTACCCCTGCTTGATTAAATTATAGCCCTAATTAATGACGAACAAACATCAGCAGCTCGATTGATTAGCGCTGGCATTTTTTATTCTCGTCACGTTTTATTGAAATTATTCGTAATTCAGAATAATTTATTTAAATTTAATTAAATATTCGATGAAAAAAAATCTCATGAAAAATGTATGTAAGATTTTTCAGGTTTTTTTTCATCTTTTACATAATAACCGATGAGCTTTAACAATATCAATTCATAGTCTGAGCTTTTTTTACTTTTGAATTTGTAGATGAAAGTCGTTTTCAAATTGACTCAAAGAGCTTAATTGGGTACATAATTATATTATTCAATGAATCGAGTTCGCTCTTTCTAGTGTGTAGTAAACTTTTCACGTCTAAAGTTGACTATTTCAACCCAATTTTTTAAAAATTATTTACTTGTTTTATATGTTACAAACATCACAAATTATCAGTTGAAAGCATTAATAACATAGCATAACAAGAAAGGAAATAAATGTGACATGAACAAAATATGCAAATTCCGTATTAATTTGACAAATCAAAGTCATTTAAATATACGCAAAAAACATTCCAAAAAAATGACAACTCCATTGGGTTCTGAGACCTACACTGCAAAATACATAACTCCTCAATTTTGTATTCAGACATAATTATAAAAAGTATGTCGTTCGTAAGCAGCTCTATAAATTCGTTGTTTCAAATGTATTTTTATGTCAACATAGTTACAAAAAAAAAGTTCTTACACTCTCCTGTTAATTTTTCAAAAATGGATTTTATTAAATGCTGCAATAAAATGCTGGTCTGATATTATTTTAATTGCAATAATTCTATCAGGAGATTATTGATTAATAATAAAGACTAACTAGATTTCAAACATAGGTCAGATATATATAGGTTACAATGTTTTAACTGTGACTATTTTTAAATTGATAAAACGATACGTAGTTTAAAAATAAGATTAAAAGAGCATTTGGCTTCATTGCGTTTAAAAAAGGACACATATACGTTTGCAAATCATTTGCTTGTAGAGAATCATGGGTTTGATGTAGATACTGGAATTAA
>JAGVSQ010006699.1:0-16063 GCA_022683975.1 Rhyacophila evoluta | reverse complement strand
ATACTATTTATAGAATGTATTCGGCGGAGTTACGGGATGCGGGTATGACCTGGGAAGACGCAAGAATACTGGCGGGTGACAAAGATTCTTGGAGGCGGCACGTGGTTTCCATATGTCCCACTTAGGGAGCGAACATGGAAGAAGAAGAAGAAGACATAATAAGTCTATAATTATTGTCATTAACATTTTATTTTCTATTTGATTCGCCGTTATATAATGTATTTATATTATATGTATTGCATTATATATATATTACATTATGGTATATATATAGTTGTATATCTATTATATAAATAATATAGATTATATAAACCATAATATAATTACGCTATGTAAAATAGTTTAGAAAGCCGTGTACTATATATAATTATATGATATGAATACATAATTGGTATATAAGTTCGATACTTTTTTAAATTTTATATAGTGTCAAATCTGACTATGTTTAAATTAAAAAATCTTGTCTAAATTGTCTAAAATGTCTAAATTTCTTAATAATATTCAAGTTGAATGTTTGTTATTGATTTTAAATAGCGTCATTTTTTTTTTTACATAAATGCTTAATATATTTTTTTCTATATAATATACGCAATAAAAATTCTCTCCGTCAAGTAACTCGCTAGTTATAAAAATATTTTCATATAAATATGACCATAAAAATAAATTTCAAAATATTTTTTTTACATCGCAAAAATAACAGATTAATTTAGTTAAGAAATTTCAGAATGAGTACTTTTGATATTTAAAGACGACAACTGAGCGTTTACACATATAATTTTTAAGTTACATTATTTAGAAAATAAATACTAAAAAATAACAATTTTCAACTTTATTTTTAACCTTGGCTTATCAAACGTTACTTCGATTTTTAATTCATATTTAATGAATATGGTTCTATGTTAAGCTTTTTCAATTTTTATAATTCATATCATGATTTAGAGTAAAAAGGCTGGTCAAAGACTAATGTCAACAAACACGACACGTCTGCAAACCTTCCAACAAATTCTTAATTAACTGAGTCTAAATTCTAATGAGTCATATGAGTGGTGTGAAGTGATTTCATATCCTTTCTATAACAATATTTTAGATAAAAAATAACATACAAGTTTTTGAACTCCTACATATTTAATATGCAATAATTACTATGGAATGTAAATATATGTAAATATATATGCATTTTGCAAACAATAATGTAACCTATATGCTTGTTTCCCATTTTTAGATCTGTCGTCCTTTACCGATAATATTATCATTAATTAGTACCTATTTACATTAGCTACGTCATCCTTTTATGTTTCAGTGCGTAATAAAAGTCATCCGCACGTGATATCATATTATGTTATATAATATTATGTAAAACTATGTTTAAACTAATTAGAAAACATGAATAATGATACAAAGAAAATAACTCCGGCATCATATAATTTAAAAGACTTTCGTAATGAGCGCAAGGAAATTTATGCCTTATTTAGTATGGAGTAGTGCGGCGCAAAATTTCAAATTACCGTCAGAGAAGTTATTCGCGAGACGGCGTTTTCGCTGACATTAGCGGCACGTGATTTATGCGCTATTTAATTTATTTCTAGGTATTGTCTCAAGTTTATTCTGCAAAAGTCTGAAATTAATCTTTTTGGGATATCTAGGTCAGTATCAAACTGAAACAAACGCTGTGCTTTGATTGATTACCACTGTACAAATACTATTTACTTTAAATAATCTTCATCTATCAAACTTTATCAAATCAAGCTTTAGAAAAACAGAGGTAATAAAAAAACTTTTATTAGTAATATTTTTGCCTGCAACTTTTAGACTCTGACTCGTGCACGCTAACCCCTTAACTATTGGGAAGAGATACCACTATAGAAAGATAGCAAAAATCTTTAACCATCGTTTCTTAATTTAGTTCGACCAGTAAATGTTAACTTTATGAAAAAACTATAATTTGTATTGCTGTGTAATTTTATTGTTCTTACAATATACATACAACTGGGTATCGTAATGGATAACTTCATCTTGTATATGGAGTTTCTAAAATAGTTTCTCTATTAGGTAATTGTAGTGAGCATGGAAATTGGGTTTTACTTGTTGGCAATATTGTATGTTCTCTTTTACAAATACGCACGAGAATTTATTATTTCAAATTTGATAAATATAGTTCTCTTTTCACCGTATAGCTCTCATAGTTATTTTCCTATTATTACGATTGGCGCATTTTATGTCACAGTTTGATTTTCATGTATGCTTTTACTACTATACATATAGGTACCATTCATAGAACGTTCTCGGTTGAACTAGAGGATGCTGGCATGACCTCGGAGGAACAAAGCCGTAGGTGGGTAACAGAGATTCTTTAAAGTTAAATTTGGCAGTCATATGTTCATATATAGAGCTGGTATGGCGAAAAAATAAGAAGAACGTATAAAGATACGAATAAAAATATGTTACTTAGAATTATCACTGTTCAATTACACTGTTCTACGTAATACACGTTTTTGTCCACTGCATGTTTAAAGATTATGCGTGTGTTTTTTTTCTTAAGCCATGTTTGCTCCCAATGTGAAGATATTCACTCTGAAAGTGGAGTATACGAATCTCTTCGATGTAAAGACATCTTGATAGATTATTTTTCAAAAGAATTTTTTGTCAGACTATTGCTCAACCCAATGGGCGTCCAGTCCTACATTTTTGGATTTTTCAAAATCCGACAGATGGGGAATTGAACCCGCATGCGTGTATGCGCATATAATATCATGCTCAATTTCAGTTTTAAGGGTTTACTTTATAGTCACAAGAGTTATAGTTTTGTTCAAGAAGCATTTAAATGTTATTTTTTTGTTCCCTCACCGACCGCCCTTGCAAAAAATAATCATAAAGCAGGCATCAAACAAGCTCGCTACTTTCCTCTTGCGCGTCCGTTTGTGTCCGTCCCTATCGCACTCCGTACAAAACCCGCATCTATGTCCCTCTCGCACCCGCGAAAGAAGCATCCGCTGTCATCCTCGTGGCAGATAAACTAGTATCAAGTTTTCGCATCGCGTCGCAAGAAAATTACTTATTAAAATTTCTCACTGCTATATAATATTATGTAGATGTCTGTGTATAACTTGCCGACTATGATAATGTATAATAATGCTACGCGGCCAGGTATATGCGAATGTGTATTAATCATACTATAATTTATAAAGGGTGTCATTTCATTTTACACAGGTTTTATTTCATAAAGACATATTCATATTATTAACAATGATAACCAAATGATATTTTTCTTACACTTGAGTGGTCTAGTATCATAACTCATAATCTCCGGTACTGCACCATACTAACTATATCTCATTTACAAGTAAAAATTAAAGATTAGCCAAAAATACAAAATTTAAAGCACATAAAACAATAAGCTTATTAAATAAGTATTGCAATACACACACTTCAACAATGTAATAACTATTTGGTTAAAATTGATTAACAACTTCTTTATTGATTATTATTAATTCCCCTATTCTTATCTTTTATTATCAGCATTATTAATATGTATTGAATACTTGTGCCATTTTTTAAATTTAATCAGATTTTTAATTCCATTTTTATGATGAAAATATTTTTAAATAATTATTTAACATGGTTATTAAAGATTAATTAATTATTAAAAAAATACTTTTTTACCATATGGGCTCCGAATATGGAACAAATAGATTTCCACAATGCCAATACTTTCACGAGAATCAACCATCGATTTACTTCTCAATATGGTATTTTCAATTTTTTTTGCAGCTGTGGGCTTTGAATCCATGACCTTTGACACCAAAGCTTAGCTGCATGATCATTGAAGTAACTATCAATTCATGAAATTTTTAAGAAAATTTCGCCAGGTACGCAATTATTTAATTATTTTTTAATTTAGTCAAATATTTATTTAAGTTTTTTCTATCAAATTAATTTTACGGGGTAGAATTTTTCTATAGTTTGCGACAGACAGAAAACTGAAAATTTACCAACTCATCATCAGAATACGGTTCTTTGAAAACAGTTAATTTAACGGCAAGTATTTATTATTCATACGGCTTTATACGAGCAGGCTAAACTTATTGTCAGCACTCATCACTACATAATATTTATATAATTTACATTTCTAACAATATATTAATATTTTTTCTTCACAAACACCCTTTGTGTATTCTTTAGGTAACTTTAACGTCATGTTTATTCCTTGAAAGTTTCCCAATTAACGGGCTATACTTTAATACAGCAGGCTACATGTTAAAGTATCGCCAAAAGTTGCGTAGGGATAATATTACCGAATCTTATTTCGCCTCGAGAAATATGATTTCAGTAATTTAAAATACCTAGACTACGTGAAAGCATTATAATATACATACCTATAGTTTTAAATATAGATATTCATACTTATTTGTATAAAATTTTATAAAAGCAAATAAGTATGTCATATAACAATATAAAGTATAAAAAATGTATGCTAAAGTATAGCTAAAACATGTTCTTAAAAATAAACCAATAGTTTTCAACGAACTTTATTTTGCAGCAAATAATAAATATGATTAAAAATTTATAAATATATTTTTATTTGGGTTGATTCAAATTTACCTGAATAACTTTTTTTTATAGATAACAGTTCTTCAACTGTTGCAAAATGCTGTTTTACCAAGTAATCAAAATTAATTACATAATTGATACATTCAAACGCTGCGTACATATTAGGAAATAATCATCAGTTTATATGAAATACCTAGTATACAGTGTTAAATTACGACTATAGTATTATGGCTGAGTTGATATTAAAAGATAGTTTCGTATTATTTTGAGCCATACTACAAATTTAAAAGATTATTCAAAAAACTAACAATAAACACCCGCAAAAAAAGTCACGCTGTGAGCGTCATATTTTTAGTTTTATATGCTTATTTTTTTAAATGTGTTTTGTTTTCTATAAAACTAATTAATATTATATACTAAATTTTCTTTTCAACACGTGAAAGTCTACGACCACTTGCGTTTGTCGTTATACATCACAAATAAGCAATATGAGAACCAAACGTTGAAGCATCTTTAAGAGTTGCGGTGTAAAATTCTTGAAAAACTATACAAATACTTGAACTTGAAACGTAATCGGTTTGAACTATTTAAAGTGAGTAACTATTATCAGTGTCACATTGTTTGTACTATTTATGTTATTTATAGATTAATTAATATATTTTACTCCGTTTGTTTTTATCGGTAATAGTAATTTGTGTCTCTCTTAATGATATTTTTAAAAAATGTCCTGGCTAAAGCTCACGTGAACTGATTAGGGGGCCCGCAAATATATTCATTCATTCCATGACTAATACGTAAAATCAAATTAAATACAGATCATTATATTTTAATGATAAAATACTACCTAGTGTAAAGATTTGTACTCAAAATAATAGAGTATGAAGATTTTTTTCACAAAAGTTGATTATTAACCAATTGGTCAATTTATTGGGCGTCCAGCTCTGCGTTTTTGGATTCTTTCAAATCCAGCAGTTGTGGGAATGTAACTCGCATCCTCCAACTCTAAAGCGTGTATGTTCACTCGGTGGCTAACGAGGAGGCATTTTTTTTTTTACAATACGAATTTTACTATACATTATTGTTAATCAAGTATGGAGCGCTTAACCGGTTTTATTGGTATAAACTAATATTCAAAATAGGGGAGTAAAATAAATGAAAACTAGTTTGTTTGGTCTAGTTTTACTTAAATAATAACTGGACTATTTGATTAATCCTGAAACCAGATTAACTAGTTTCCAATATTTTCGGTTAAAAAAATACTAAAGTAAGACTTTTGTGCAATATTCAATATATTTTTTATTCAACGTCACTCACAGATTTTAAATAACATAAACGCATTTTGACGTTTTCAAAATTATTCTTTCCTATTAATTATTTGTTAAATAGATTTTCCACTTAAAGATAAGTCTTTTTATTTCTCTGTAAATAGTCAATTGATCTTTTTTACTAGAACTATATAAGTTGATCATTACGATTTTTTTACGAAATACCAAGCTTGGTGGGATGAGTATTCCGCTCGTTTAAAAAAATATTTCCAAGTGTTTGTTCTACGTTATTTTAGTTTACGTTGAAGCACTTTATTTATTTAGCACTTGAAATAAATACGCATTTTAGTCATATCAATACAGTACACAATAAAATTATGTGTAAAGCTTGAAGCGGTAAGCTTATCGGATAGTCTTAAGAACAGAAATAGCTATCGACATTTATTTTTAATCGTTAAATAATATTCCGTGAAATTATTTGATTAATATACATTTAAATTACTATACACAGATACACGTTAGATCTTAAATAACAAAAATTATAAAATATATATGCTATTGTAATACGATGTGTAAAAGCTATTCGTTTTATGCCGATATACAACAAATACAGCATTTTCGTCAAAAAAATAATACGTCCAAAAACATGTTCATATATCTGATTATAATTATAAAATAGTCATTTATCTTCGGTGAAAGCTTCGTTTATATCAGGTACACAAAAGCTCAAAGCGCCACTCATACCTACACACATCATATTATTACCTAAGAAGTATTCAAAAACCTTTGATTTCGCCTCAAACAAAGTGCTGGTACCAACAAAAGGTTGCTTATATCCTAGCCAGCTTTTCATCTTCCATCTTAGGCAGTGGGGTCCCCTCGGAGACCCGGGGGTAGGGTCTTGTGAAAGGGGTGAGTTTTTACTTAACGCAGGAGTGTTGTAACTTTTTCCACATAATACTTTTTTTTCATATATTTTTTTTTTAACTCATTTATCACTCGACCTTATCTTCATTCTATACACCTACGTGGTTTTTATGAAAAAATAAAAGATGATTTGATCAGAAAATTATGATTGCTTCATGGAAAACAACATTACCTTTTATGAGTTGTCTAATTCCTATCTACTAAGTGTGGTAAAATGATAATGAATCATTTGTTTGTGTGTCACTTTGCTTATCTTATTTAAAAAAAAATCTAGAAAATTATTTATTTCGTGAGCTTTGTTGTTGAATTACGAATGTTTTGAATAAAACTTATTATTTATTTTATTTACATTTAAGAATTAAATACGATAAAAATAATTAATTCGTAATTCGGAACTTATCAATCGTTCATTATGATCATAAATGGAGTTTTAGTTCAAATTTGAAAAAAATGAACTTATGGTAGATAGGAACTAGAGGACTCATACGCAAACTATATTCTTTAAATAAATAAAAAATAATAGAACATATATTAGTGACACAGTTAATACATACTTACATTATATGCAATAATCATTTCTTTACCACAATAACCTATTTCATATATTAAAATAATATCGTACAATTTGTGAAATATAATGAAATATTTATTTCATTTGTTGACTATTTTAAAAAATTATCTGCGCATATTATCATCAAATGAAAAATATATAACTCGCAAAGGCACACAAGTAACGCATTTCTTACCCATGATGCCAGAGAGGGCAGATTTCTGCAAAGTAGGTTTGTTTTTAAGGGTGTATTTTGTAGGCTGATGGGGTGAG
Source organism: Rhyacophila evoluta (assembly GCA_022683975.1). Lineage (NCBI taxonomy): Eukaryota > Metazoa > Arthropoda > Insecta > Trichoptera > Rhyacophilidae > Rhyacophila > Rhyacophila evoluta. The sequence goes on along the minus strand of JAGVSQ010006699.1, from coordinate 8,500 downwards.
TGATCGTGGAGACAGAAATCCGGCCTCTGGTAGGGATTTTATAAAAGCATCTAACGAAGGCTCCACCTTACTTGAGATTTATCTGGAGAATTTAAAGGGATGGGGTGTTCTTTTACATGGACATCGCGGGGGTAGTTTTACTTTATAGTAGATAATAATATTGTCAGATTATTCTTGCTTTAAAAATAATAGTTAAACAATACGTAGCCTTTGAAATATCATACCATTTTTCTATTATTTAAAAATCTTTCATTATTAAAAACTATATTCTAATTATGTACTGACGCCTTGAAAAATTTCAATTTCACAGCGGTGATATATGTTTTAATTACACGTCTACCGTGTCTTTTTTTATGTATATGTGACTACATAATATTATAATTTATTTTTACAGTTTTTCTTTTACAATGATTGATTGTTCAAGTCGTAAGGTATACATATAAACATACTCACTTCAAATCATATTTAAAAAAAGATTTTCTATGCAGACTTGAATCCGCAAACACTCTTGTCTAGTTGGTTGAATATAGAAAAGCCAAAATTGGTAAATCTCCAGTCACTTAAATGAATTTTCATTAAATGTGTCAAACTTTCATTTGATTAATCACAAAATATTGTTTTATTTAAATAACTCAATGCACTTGACATACACTTATGTCATAATTTACTGATCAAATTATGTGCATAATAAATTTCGCGTAATTCTCCCCGGTTAGCGTAGTTGGTAGTGTGCGCGCCTAGCAATCCGGGCAACGCGGGTTCGATTCCCCATCTGGTCAGATTTTTAAAATCTGAACATGCAGGACTGGATGCCCATTGAGTTGGGTAATTGTCTGATAAACGATTCTTGTTTAAAATAATCTGTCGAGACGTCTTCACATTACGGAGATCCATATATAATACTTCTCTTTCGGAGTGGATATCTTCACATTGTTCAGATCCATATGCTCCACGTTAGGAGCGAACATGGTTTTAAAAAAAATAAAAAAATATTGAACTTTTAAAAAACTTTTGTACTTTTTGATATATAATAAATGAAATAAAAGACCATGCCATTACTTTTTATACATATTCATTTATATTTTTACCATATTAACTTCTAAATTGGAGCATATGGATCTGCGCAATGTGAAGACGTCTTGACAGATTATTGTTCACGAGAATTGTTTGCCAGACAATTGCTCAACCCAGTAGTCATCTAGTCTTGTATTATGAGATTATTTTTTTAATTCGACATGTATGAGAATTGAACCCGCATTCCTCGGATTGCTAGGCGCGTACGCCTACCTCTACGCTACCGAGGAGATCATCAATTATTAATCATATAATATTTAACTTGTTTTCTGTATAATTAATTTAAATGAGGGACATATATCTTCATATGATTAACTTTAAATAAAGTCAAATACATATTATGTAATATTATGCAATTTATACAGATTACGCGTTCATTTACAATATTCGAGTCTTTTGTAATGCTAACAAACCAGAATATCGTTATTTTCTTATATGAAGTTGAACACAGTGTAGGTGGAGAATCAAATGTGTCTTAATAGAACATTTTTCGCGGAAATTAATTACAAATCATGTAGTTGATATACATGCTTCATAAATTTACACATTAAAATATGATAAATACACAATGACAGGGCCGAGTCGTGATAATGGCTATAGTGTGCATTGCACATGAGTATCTTTATACGATGGGCGCTTTTAATAATAAATAGATGAAATAAACTGAACAGTATTTTCCAGATACAATAATAATAACAATAGTAATAATGCAATTTTTGTAATTAAAGCAAATATGTATTCCATTATAATATAAGAGTTTATAATATACGCATGGTACCCATACAACTACAGTCCACCTGCGGTCTGGCGAATGTCAATCTGACAGGCGCATCATCGTCTTGGACTGACAGTCCCAGGGCTGCAGGCAGACTGTAGGTGTATAAGTACCAATAGAAAAGGGCTAAAAATTAAAAAAATATGAAAGTCAAATTATAATTCAAAATAATACATTTTTATAATTATTTAAGAAAAAATCGGCGGGGCGAATAAATCATTTAGCACAAGAGCGCCGTATATCCACGGCGCGGCACTGCATACTAAAGCATATGGCTATTTTTTTTTAAATATATGAGATTGTAACCAAATTTCTGTTTGGAATATTTTATGAACATGCAGACTTAATGATAACATTTATATCATAATTAATCAACGTAGACAAATGTGTCTGCTTTTATTTAAATCTATTATATTCGATCAAAATCAATACATTTCTAAAGTGAAGCAGTCTTACATTAATTCTCAAATTTATTCATAATATTATGACGACTATATTGGCCTTTAAGTAAACTTAAATATCTTTGTTCAAAGAAAACCCCATATTTAATCATCTCAACCCCTTTCACAAAAACCTCACTTTCTAACCCGTACGTGGCCTTCTTATAACCACAACAGTTTCCCAAGATGCCAGCAAAAAATAAATTAATTTACATATTACGTCGATTCAGCAAACTTTAGCAACTTTATAAAACCATTAATCTTGGACAGGGGCGGTTTTTTACGGCCTCGCAACACCACGCAAGAAATAAACCTTGCGAAGTAAGAAACCTTTACCCCTATCAGTCATGTAAGGGTTATAACATGACTTAAAGATTGACCTTACAGCTCCTTTTTGGATGTGTGGGAAAATATATTTTAAATACCTACTAGTTAACATGTCATAAGTCTTCAAATTCTTCATATACATCTTTACATAAATTAACATACAGTATATTTTTTTAACCCATGATTACTTCAAATGATACTAATGTAAAAAATGCTCCATTTAAGTCTGCGTCACAAACAGATAAAAAACTCATTGGGGTCTCATATGGTCATATATAGTTTTAAATATCTTTTTAGCCACTGTATTTGAACCGGTGCCGTGGTTCCAGAACCTTGACTACCACCCAGCGTGTTAACCAATTAACCACCTAAATAATACAAACTATCTGATTTTCTAATTTGAAGTTATCATTCAGTTCATTTATTTATTTAATGAAACACAACGCTGATGTACATAAGCGTCACTAATAATCAATAATTAAATTAACTTGAAACAATTCATTGCTGGATTAAAAACCCTCATAACTAGTTATACTTGTGAAAATTGGAATTCGGTTGGATTAAGTCTCGGAATTTTGATTTTTTTTCGGAATAGGATCGAAAGCTTGAGTTTTTCGATTTTTTTCATGTCGCATTTTCAAATTTCTACTTTCGTACATTCGCCCAGAGTTTTTTGTTCGTAATTTCTGCTTTCGAACGTAGTAGAACGCGAAAAATTAGAATTAGCCTTCTCTAGTCCTATTTCTTATTTCTTCCCATTCTTATCTATTGCGCTAATACGGATCAAATTTTTTTATTCCATCAATTCAACGGCCTCTTTAAACCTTTTTTATTGGGTACCACTGGTGTGTTGATATATGCATGAAATATTTTTTTCTAAAAACTTTACATGAAAATAAATCAGTCACATACGTAATCACCAATGATTACAATTAATGTGGATATGTTCAGTGCATTTTTTCATCAATTATGCATATGCGATGTGACATGTTATTATACACATTGTTTTATAAGCATTAACGAATATAAAATATATTTTAAAGTAGTATATTATTTAATAGTATTTTTTTAGCAAATACTAAGCGCACGCTTGATACTGAGTCTCAGATTAAAATCCCGAAACCACTTAGTGGCTTAAGTAAATCTTCTTGAAAGCTAATCTTCGTTAAAAATCAGCTATTAAGATACATTTTTAAATTGCTGCCAAGATCCTTTTACTATAAATTTAAAGGATTTATAGTTAATAATAGTTTAAACGATGAACTCCAAAAAAGCCAAATGAAAACCAATTTTAAAAAGTAAAGTCCTTTTTTAAATTTTTACCAGTATAATTTAAAAATCTCGTTAAAAATATAATCCAAGAATTCTGCAAGCAAGTATTTCTACGTTTACTAAATTATTTATACGTAATCCTTTATTATGCGTCGAACCGAATTCGATTTTGCGCGCTTTTCCTATCCTTCTAATGTTCCCAAACATTAATCATGGCTTTTTGTTCTCACCCTGAGATAAATAATTTTGCTCACTTTTCTCCAAGGCTTTGCACAATATACTAAGGAAGTGGCATCCACATTGAAACATCGTGTAAGAGGAAGACGGTGTAGTAAGATAAATAGGAACCTTTAAAATATGCTAAGTCATTCGTTTTTCAACGATAAACGTAGTTATATATCCGTTTCTGAATGTTATATATATACTAAATATGTTACACTTATTATTAGTCATTTTAAAATAACTAATATATACACATGCAATATGAGTAATAAGAAATTATAAGTGCAACATTATGAAAAAATAATCTATTCATAATTGATAAATTATAATTATAATATTAACCACTTACGATCCCAGATAATTGAGATGCAGGTGTGAATTTTTCATGTCTTTAAACCTATGAATGCACTACATTAATTAATTAAAAAATAGCTGAGGTCAATCTATAGCAATTAAAAACAAATAAAGAAATTATATATTCCAAGTCTTAATGTTCAAATTTCGTTGTTTACCAGAATCTTGCAGGTGTAGTGGTAAGCTTTAAAATATTTTAAGAAGAATCTTTGATCGAAAAAAAATCATGAAATTTATAATTATTATGTTCAAATTCAGTTCAAATTTTATGAATACGTGAAAATTTACTCATTTTGGTCAAAAATAAAATAACCAAATTTATTCAAAATCGATAATGTAGTAGGAAAACTTTTTATAATATTTATTTACTGACCCCTTAGACACTATATAATACTATTTAAATGTTTTATATTACTTAGTTGTTTGATATAAATTTTATGATATACATCAAATCGCATTAGAATATAAACAAAAAAATTAACAAAACTATTTAATCAAAAATATATGTCTTATTTGTTTCGATATGAAATTTCCGTTCTATATATTTGATACAATGTGAAAATGTAGCATTTTGGCAAAGAGAATTTTTCTCTTACAATCGACCGACAGCGAACCATTCGATATCTTTCATCTCCGCTCCACTGTATCCTGCCACGCCACCCCAAAAGCCTTTCTTATAACACGCTCTACGCCTTGTAGACCCAGCCTCCCGTCGTAGAAGGAGGCTGGGGGGAGAATGTAGCAAAGAAGACGGGTTTAATTAAATTTCTAATACATAATTCAGAGTAAACATACGGCGGCGGGCAAGAGAGGAATAATAAATTTGGGGCTAAAAGAGGTCCTGGGGTAGCTTTCGTTTCTAAGGGATGATGAAAACACTGTTCGCTATGGATGTTTGAGATTGTTTACCGTCTTCAAGGAGGTTGAGTCTGAAATATTTCTACGTAATGAATATTTTATATTATTTATTATACACGCTGTCTATGTATATGAAATCTATTGTTTTGTAATTAGAATATTTATATAATTTTATCAGTCAGTCTTTGACGTACCGTCTCTTATACCTACTTATTTTAACCGTATTTTTTTAACAGTTTTTTATACCATGTGTGTTTCCAAGTTGAAGCGTATAGATCTACACAGTGTGAAGATATCCACTACGATAGTGGAGTATATGGATCTCCGCAATATGAAGACGTCTTGACAGGTTATGTTCACGAGAATCGTTTGTCAGGGAGTTGCTCAACCCTATGGGCATCCAGTCCTGTATTTTTGAGATTTTTTAAAATTCAACAGATTGGGAATGATCCGCATTCCCCGGATTGCTAGGCGCGCACGCTACCAACTACGCTAACCTTTTAAAAGTTACTCGAGTAAATGTCATATAGTTAATTAGTACATATTATATAAAACATTTAAATTGAATTAAGTAAAAATATCATAGATAAATGAGTTACTGTTGGTCACTTTAACAAATATAATAAAAATTCCTCAATAAGTAGTAATCAAAAGTGAAACTACCCCATTCATCATAATTTTTTGTTTTCTATCGCATTTTTACTTCTTAAATTCTGCAAATTTGGTCGCAATTCAAAATGTTAAATAAAGCTTATCTTATAAGCTAATGAAAAATAGTTTTAGTTCTGTAGTTACGTTGTCATAACATCGGACATTTTAAAATAATGAGTATGTCTGGTAAATGAGGTAACTTCTTTATTACCTCTAGCAACATGTTTTCGATGATTCAACTGCACAAATTGGTCAAGTGGCACTAGATTTAACATAATGCTTGATGAAGTTGTACTTAGAACTGTTTCCTTATTCCAAAATAGTAGTTGGTCATTTGATGCAATTTTATTGGCATTTTATTCTGTTGTATTCTGGATGTGGGAAAAATGCTGCAAGAAATATGTGAACCGATGCTAATTAATGATACAAATAGCGTATTAGATGTATTTATGATCTCTACAAAATTGTTTAAGAAAATTGTGTTGTCACATTAGATAACAAATAGATGAATGAACTAGGAAAATTAACTATGCTCAACAGTGAAAGTTTATTCTGAACAGCAAGCTAAGCGACCACGTGTAGGGCATTTAAGTATTCGCAAAGACTGAAACCAATAGTTTTTTCTCATAAATAATAAATTTAGTCCGATTCCATTCACCGTATCCATTCACTTTGTATTATTAATAACTGTTGCTTTTTCATATAGCCAAAAAATAATATCCAAGTCAACCGTATCATATAATTAAACTCACACCAATAATTTTGTAAGAGCTAGATGAAAAATGTACTAAGCAACTCTTTTCCACATCAAAAGTCATACAAATGAGCTTCTGTAGACCTTTGATACCGCGCGTTTTTTCCAACTGGTAGAATTCTGGCGCTCAGGAAGTCCTGGGCACTATTTACAGATTCTATCAATCGGTATTAATGTATGATTTATAGGAAATCAAAAAGACTTTGTGACATTGTGCTCGCTAAATGCTTTATATTTATAATAAACGAATGCTAAAAGAAAGAGAGATAGATTATATACAATATTATAATCAATATTTCGCAATTAAGCGAACACAGTTTCTTAAGTGAGATCTATGCTTCAAGTTTTAATAATAATAATATGTAGGAGGTATGTTGTAATCGATTTTCCTGAAACATATTTCCGCAAAAGCTCGCAAAAGTCTTGTATCGACTGGAACGAGAATACCGGAAATTGGCCGTTGTCAATTTTACGTCACTCATTTCTCTACGTTAATTGCATTTAGCTTACTACGTTACAGACTGCTCGATACTGTTTTAAGCATGTCTCTTTTTCGAAATATTGTATAAAATACGTTAACATAAATGATGGCTAATATTTTTTCTAAATAATTTCTAAAAAAACGTTAAACTTTAAATAATAACTTGATCAAATCCATGTATTAAATCTAACGGCGACTATTATATTATATGCTTCTTACGTGTGTTAACCTTGGTGACTTAGTGAATAGACGCTTAGACTTGGTTGTGTTCAAATCCAGTGCCTGCATTAAATAAAAATGTCTTAATGGTTCTAAATCTAGAACAATATTCTCTCGTTTTAAAAATACCACTGTACATTTTTGGGGGATTTTTTCCCACGTGGTATTATAATATGTTCTTAACATCTTTAATATGTTACTACTTTTGTTTACAGGAGTTACTAAAACGTATATTTAATGATTTTAGGCTTATGTCAAAACATTGAATAGACACAAACTTGAACTGCACGAAGACTAAAACTGATGTTATATTTACCAATTTTGAGATTAATTCAAAAAGTTATTTAAGAAAAACCAATAAAATTGATGTGGTGGAAGTCGTTTTTCTGGTCGGAAATTTTACAGGCTCTGTTTTTTTCAAACGTATACGCCAAATTCAACATTTTCAGCTTATACCCTTTGGACGGAACGTGTATTAAGTTGTATAGACTATTATAATCGAAAAAAAGAAAAAAAATTGAGGGTTAAATTCTTTTTTCTTTCCATAGTCCATAGTAAATCTACGCAGTGTGAAGATGTCCTATCCGAAATTAGATAATATGGATTTATGTCTTGACATGTTATTTTTCACGAGAGTTGATTATCAGACAATTACCTAACGCAATGGGCATACAGTCCTGCAGTTTCGTTTTTTTTTGTTCCAGCAGATGTAGAAATCGGACCCACATTTCCTGAATGCAACTCCTACACGCTAATCTCTTGTCTACAAAAATAACAATGTCTTCATTTTTCTTTCTTTCCTTTCGATGCATGTCCTTAAAAGATTTCACCATCGAGACAAAACATGTATAATATTATGAACACCAATCACTATAGTAAGTTATAATCCTAGTTATAACCTTGCTGAATAAATTGATAATATCAGTGTACATTGCTCGAGTAAAGAATTCTTACAATGCAATTCAAACCTTCTCATTCTTGAGAGTAATGAAATATATTAAAATAGTTTATTAGTTATTTAGATAAGAAAATTAGAAATTAATAGAGATGTTTAAAGGATCTATGTGCTCTTC
>JAGVSQ010006698.1:0-16063 GCA_022683975.1 Rhyacophila evoluta | reverse complement strand
GATATCTTCATACTGTGTAGATCCATATGCTCCAATTTGGGAGCGAACATGGCTTAAAAAAAAATGTATTTATCATTATTTTACAAGATTCTGTTTCGATCGTGTATAAGATATGGTTAAAATAACACATCAAATTTATATTTAATTACTCTAAATAAAGTTAAAAGTGTAATAAGTACACACCATAGCACAAATTATTGTAACATAGTGTCTAACTTTTGAATATGCCACACACCACTGAAAAAATGTGAGTTGTGTAATTGTATATATTTCCAATACGAACCATACTGTATCGGAGCCCAAATAAGGGTTTATACTTTGTACTTTTTGTACAAGTTTGCACTTTTCCTCTTCGTATTAAAAATATTGTAACTAATAATTTGTCACTCACATTCGATGATATGTACTGTGTGACCCGTCTAGCTGATGTTATAATAAAAATAATGTTCATTATTTATGGTTTTTATAATTGCATAAAATTAATTAAATGATTTTTAGAATATTTAATACAATTTTTTTTTTAATAAGGACCATATATCGCGTAGAGGTAATTCTAAAAGAATAAACGTCAAGAAATTCAAGCGACGTCGGTTAATTAAAAAATATATATACAAATATACTCACGCAGCATCAGAGGTATTTCTTTCCATATCGTATTGTAATAACGATTTATATGTAAAATAGTATGATATAATGAAAAAACCGTTACAAAAACAAAAACGATTAGTTATGAATATAATAACATTCACCGGACGAGAGCAAAATTTATTGCAGCAATTTCGTTTGAAGCATTTAACATATGCAATTAATATGAATCAAATGAATCCTAAATATGTTTTTTTTTTACTAACAACTAAAAAACTAAATAGAATCTGAACAACATTATATTCGATACCATCGAAATGCAGTTTCGCAGATTTAACGGAACAGTTTGACGAAAACCGTTACAGTTGTGATATGATTATTGAGAAAAGGTTTCACGCTTAACATAACTGTGGATATAAAATTTTAAATATGTAGAATTATAAATAATTGTATTCAAATATAATTCGACGACTGTACAATTTATGAATTTTGATATGCCTTAATACGATGCCCTTAAATAAAGTGACTTGCAGTTTAACACTCTTAGAATACTAACTGTAAAGAAATAAAGTATTTTTAAAATTTAGATTCTTAAAATATTTTAATCATTTTGAATGAAACAAACAAAGAATCATTTCTAGCTTATTGTTTTTGATAAACAACCTGTGTCATTATTAACCATGCTATGTTTCATGTTCATTGTGCCTAATAATAACAAAATTTGATGTAAAATCTCGCCAATATCACGAAAGACTATATTTCGTTTTTAGCAGTAGAAGGGTTAAAAACGTTATTAGTAGTAATTCATAGTCAATATCGCAATTGCAGTTATGAATTTGTTGCAATTAAGGGTAACGAGATGTATTGAATGTTATAGATCACAAAGTCGATAAACATTATATTTTTAATGTTACTTCTACACGTATTCAAAAATATGATGAAAAACGTTCCAATAGTAATATTTATTCATTTTTTAAAGTTTTTTTCTGTGCTTAAATTGATTTTTTAAATAAATATCCTATTGGATACTTTCGATGATTTGAAATTTTTTTTCTAAATATAATAAATATATATATATAGTACGATTGTATTCTATTTATTAAAATTTAAAATAGCGTGGGCTTATAGTGCATTTTTCAACGCGTTGAAGTTTTTCTTATTTAAATGAAACAAACAAAAACACATTGAAATTTTTCCACCAATCTATTTTCATTCATTGGTGGAATACCTACACAAAACAATATTTAAAGTTCTATTTCGGATTCAGTCGGAACAATCAACATAGGAATTTTTTTATGTAGCCACACCGTTTCTAGAATGATTCGGTAAAATCGTTATTTCGAATAAATTGTTTAACATTTTATAGCAGTGCTATTTACTTTAATTCAATAAAATTTGAATCCACTTAAAAACGTTTCAAAACTTTTAGCGTTAAATTTGTAAGCTTACTCCACTTAATAAAGAAACAGAGAATAAATATGACCGCTTTTGGATGGGTAATTCGAAAGAATACCAGAGAGGAATTAATGAACATGAGCTTTACTAAGTATTATGAAAACACGCTGTGTCTATCTGTGTGGCTAAACAATCTTTCTGCCAGCTTTCCTAGTTTGTACTAATAAGTAATTCAAATTTAATTTGGTTCCTATTCCCAATACGATATACAAATTAAAAATAAATTGATTTGTACAATTTTTAAGCAACCCGTATAAAAACGATAATGCTTTTAATTATATCACATTTAATTATATTTATTGAGATGAGAAATCCTTACAAAATTCAATCTTTGCTATAGGAACTAATTCTATCATTTCTAAGAATTTGGTTGTGAATAAAATGCATACATCACACTTCAGTAAGGATGTGGTTAGTGGTTTTCTGAACTAACCTCACTTATAATAGCATATCCATTCTGCTTTAGATTTTAAAAATAATTATTGAATCTCGTATATTGTTTATCTAAATATGTCAAGGAAAATAATCTTTGCTTGCCATTGTATGTCTAATTGTAACGATTAGGAACGGAATTGATAAGCTATCGACTAACTGAATACCGTTGGCACAGAGTGCAATGATGCTATCATATTTCTTGAAATTCATATGTAATTGGCACGTGTTTATATTGAAACTGAAACAAAACATTCTTAAGGTATTTTCGAGGAGCCAACTTTTGCACTTTATTTTTCTATACACATATTATTTAATGAAACAATAAAACTGTGGATAATTATGTCCGTCTTTTAAGCTAGTAAAAACGCCAACGTGCATATTAAGAACTGCATTTATTCAAACCCATGTGGACAACTTTTAAGGTAAAAAAAAAAAACCGTATTTATATTATATGTTTATATATTCACATTACCTTGCAAACAGAAGTGGCATTTCACTTATTATTTGTGCACTGTGCCTCTCGGTATCATGATTTTATTTTACTGCAATGATTGTTTTAAATAATATAATATTTATTTGATCAAGTCAATATTTTTATTTTCAATTTTTTCTTAATTTTTGTTGTTTACTATTTCGGTGTCTCTTGTTAGTTCTATGACACATCCGGTCATTATGTATTTATTAATTATACGAGCTTCATTATTCTTATATCTTTTGAAATACTAAATGGTGTAACATTCATGGATGTTTTTAAATGACCTAACAATTAGTTCTATGAAATTTGATCAAAGTAATCTACATTTAACTAACATAATGTACGAGTACATTTACATATTAAAGTAGTTATGGACAACTTTCTGACGTTTTTACTATTTTAATACTTTATTTGTGAACGGTACTAACAGAAATTTAAGATTTCTATTTCGATGTCAAATAATTTTATTTTCTGCGTCTAAAATAAATAAAATGTACTGTTACCACTGGATCATTGAACCGACTCTCACTTCAAGCCGATGGACTTGCAACGCGGTAATTACAGTACTCTGTTACATGTGAAATTCATTCATATAATTAATATTAGTAACGAATACTGTACATATAATATATAAGAACAGTCGATAAACTGTTCTAGGAAGTAAAAAATATTGTTAAGTATAAATTATCAATAAGGAAGAACATTTTATCGTGTGATTATAAAGAAAAAATATATTTTCTAAATTAAAATAGTATTATGATTTTCCGCTAAAGTAATAAATGTTAACACGCCACAATCTATTATTATATCATGTGTGGTGTATGGAGTATTTAATCGAAGACTTGTAATGATTTATACTGTACTCTCAAATTATTATTTTGGCATTTTAAATTGGAATATAATCATGTAATTTTTTGAAATTTTTAAGAAAATCAATAATACTAATTAGTAACATGATGTAAATTCATAAATCAACACTATCGACATTTATATTATACTATAAAAATCGCTGTTTCTGAACAAGATATTGGTTAATACGAAATACGAATGTTTACATTTTTTTTATTTGAGCATTAAGCTACTATTTGTATTAAGATATTCGTTGAATAAGCGTTAAAAATAAGCGATACTCATGTAATTTTTTCTCTTAAATATCATATTCAATGTTGAGCAATCACTTTATTAACATGTGGTTTTCATACAAGATACATATGGGTCGGTTTTGTCAGTCTGGGAGCCGAAATATGTTGACCGTGTGCCACATTTTCAGTTAGACAATGGTGGTCACGATTTTATCAAATTTGCATTTATTATACATTACCTAGTGAAAGTTAATTAACTAGCTGACAAATGAATATTATTTTAATTAACTAACCAATGTTTCACTTCATTCCATACACATATCATTATAATATATGAAAACACAATGCCACAACATCAATCAACAGACATTAAATAATGTACACAACAAATTAACCGATTTGCATTTAACACACTTGTCTACTACTACTAGACTATCGATGTATTTATTACATGTGAGTTAATCGAAAAAACCTATAATCGCAACACCGGTTACTCAAGGTAATATGATCATGTTTTATGTCTCATTTTATGATACATAAATAATGCCACATATGCATAATGAAATACAGAATTTACAGTATGTTAAATGGTTATAAAATATAAATTTTTCCTTAAGATATCTACTGATATTGCTTCTTGGAAGTAAAACAGAAACGGTTGATCAGTAGTTCCTGAATCGCTCGCTGACTTTCTCAAAGAAACGAACTTCCTGAGTTCTCCATAATCTGTCGTCTCTTATAATTTATATCATTATAATGTCATACAAGTTATACAAGGAGCATACATGATCACAGATTAGGTATTATAATTATAGAGAGTTATATAACCAATAAAAGTTGCTTCTTATGTGTGTTACATAATAGTTGTAATTATTTTCCTGTAGTGTGACATCTTGATAGATTTTTTTACATGAAATGTTCTTCAATAAAGTCTGAATTATTGAAATTTTGCATGCGCTGTATTTTTAATTAAATAAAAAAAATATATCTGAGAAGATTGAACCCGCCACCTTCACCAGTGTTGTGTACTTCGTCGTGATCGCGTTCATTTATTCGAGTATTGATCAAATTAGTGTTACAAAAAATCGATTACTTGCTTTAATTATCAACCGAATCGATGCAAGGGAGGAAGATTTTTTTATTTTTCGACTTTGTTTTTTAACCATTCGCTCATTAACGGTGGTAACATTTTACTAGTTAGTCTTTATTTACGTAAAAGTATCGTTTAGATGTGGATTTAGATCATCTGAGTAGCATTTTGTTTTCCACGTAAATAATGTAGCAAAAATATGTTTGTATTAACAATTACAATATTTATTTATTCAGTATACACAATATGTAACACTATATCATTATAAAATAAAATACTGAAACACTCTCTTCTATTCTCGCGAGACCTTGGTATTGTTTTATTGAGTTGAATCATGTATTTATTTATTTTAGTTTAATGGTTGTAGTATGAACTCACGAAAGTATTTATTCCACTCAATTAAAAAATATATAAATTAACAAATCTTGACAATATCTAATAACTTATAAAATAATAAACATCAAGATCAAGGTAACACTTTTAGAGCAGATTATAAATTTAAGCGTAAACGAGATCATTAAAATGTGTTCTATGATCTTAAAATATAATATGAGAACTAAATTACAAATCCTGTTTTATAGTAGTTGTTATTAAACTCGATTATGATAGCACTATTCTTTAAACTTGGTAATGTTGTTTTAAATTGTTATAGATCATTAATGTGTGTCAGATTCTAATCGCGGTAAAAGTATACTGAAAGTTATTTTTTTTTATTTTGTATATTATATCTTATATTTGTATAGTCTAAAATTGAGCGGAATGATCAAATTGAAATTTTTAAGAAAAGTTTAAGAGTTTTTTTTATAACTGCATTATGGCATTAATATTTTAGAAAATATGATAAATGTAAAAATTTGTGAAATTATTATAAAATATATTATATCATTGTAGCAAAATATATAATTCATTCAAATTTAGCTTCTGTATTTTAAAATGTTTTGATACCATTTTATCATTTTAGTGAAAAATTGAATACAGAAAACCTTACGATTTATATTACAGGATACCTCGTATAGTCCGGCTAATCGGTCTCAACGACCTGCTGAACTATTTGAAACCGGACTAATCGAGGAACTGTCTACATTCAAAAAACGATAATTGTTTTAAAACAATTTTATTTTTCAATAGATAAATCAAATTTATGTACATAGTGTGTACATATTTACTACAAAGTAACTGAACAACAACATTAGAGGTTTATACTTGAAATTCATTTTAGGTTCAAATGTTTTGATGTAATTAAAAAAATGCCATTTTCAAAATTCCTGCACTTTTTTCTTTTTTAGTTGTTTCACCTCGTGTGTTTATTGGTGTAATATTATAGTAACAAATTGCATAGTTTATCGTTCAGCAAATTGTAAGGCTACGTTTGATATTGGAATCAACTCCCATACGAACATGATCTGATAATTTTTCAACCATTCCAATGATTTTTGGTAGAGGTTCAGCCTTTAAATATTGTGCAGCCCTTTCAACGAATGAATTGACGATATACTTTTGATAATAAGAAAACTAGAAAATTTGTTCATAAAAATGTTTTTTCAATAAAAAACCGGACTGTGCGAGGTATTCCTGTATTTAACAAATACTTGCACGTAATTCATTGAAAAATTGAAGCTTGAATAAATATTTTACAAACAAAAAATATTTTAATTTTAAGTCAAATAGTCAAAATTAGAATTTGCAATTTCAAAGCGTAACGCACTAATATGTAGTTAACTTAATATAAATTTTAATTATACGCAGCAAAGATTGAATAAAACAATAGTTTCTTACGTCATTGAGTCTCTTCGCAACAAGGTACGATATTAGCTCGATATAAAGAGCTCAGTTTTTATAGGAATCATAGTGCACATCAAATTCTTTTCGCTTGGGAACTAGTTGATCCCCTGTATACGCCCACGTATCATATGTGAAATGTGGTGAGTAGTCAAAAGAAAATTATTGCTATATAGTAATAAGTTTCAATTTAAAAAAATACTCGTAGTATAATACAAAAACGAGTATTTTCACGTAGATGACGTTATGTATTTTATTCATTTGACAAATATTTGATTTAAAAATGTTTCATTGGATTATAGAATCAATCCCTATTTTAAAGCTACATCCTTATGTATTTTTTTATGAGAGGAAAAATACTCGAAAACTCATAAAGTATATTTTGGGGATTTGAATGCTTCGTGTTTTAAATGAGGTCTCTCCCACGCTGTCAATCCGAATGACTTTCTTTATAATATTTAAGATACTCTAGTCGTATTCAATCCCAGAAAGCTAAATACAATCAAAATAGGGTTACTAGTTTATGATGGGAAGCATTGCACAACTGAAAGTAAAAACTAAATTTTTACATACATAAATAAACATTATCATGAATGTTTTTTTTAAATTCACGGCATCTAGAAATTTTTATTTTTTTTATAAGTCTGTTGTTCACCTTACGTTTATTATAAGATTTTTTTCTCATTCTTCCTCACACATGTGCTACGACCGAACCCAAATAAACATATGTAGTAATATGAAACGTAAATCAATTTAATTTTATACTTTCGATTATTATTTTATATATTCGTTGTTTGTTTTGTGGTATCTATTTAGTGCAGTCTATAATAATAAATACAAAAAAAATATGAAAATTTGAAAACTATGTACGTTTTATATTGTCATCACATACATATATGTATGCAAAAAAATGCTGCATACAAATTAATTGTTAATTTAAGCGGGGTTTGCCGAATGCAGCTGGCAGATAGCAAAGCTCCCTTGTTCTTTGTGCTTTTTAGAAATGTTATTATTGTTTAAATATGTAGTTTTGAATATTAATTGAAAAAATATTTTTGTTACAGGTGAGATTCATTGATACATCCTGAAATGGATTTGAAAGAGTTATTCTTGAAGAAAAAAGGTGAGTGAAGAATACTAAAAACTGCGATTCTATAAATCATAAAAAGTTTAATTGGTAATAGTAGTAATAGCAAGTGTTGCGAATATTTTCCTCCTCATATTATTATTTACTATGTATCCGGGCATATGCGTGGAAAACTATCATATTATTATTATATTTGTTGAGTACCACCGTATATGATATATTGTGATTTTTACTGTCGTAAGCATTCATTTGTAAAATATTATTGGATGACATTTCCCAAACGTACATAGTTGGCAACCCTAAGATGATTTTTCGCATTCTTTTTTATCGTCTAAATTTTTGTGAACGGTCCAAGTTATCCAAAAGGTAATCAAAATATACCTATGTTTATGTGTACCATAATACGATTATATATTGCGGGTTACTTAATGCTACGCGTTTTTCATTTTATCGTGCCCTCTTTAACTTAAAAACATTTAATTTTCACAAAAAACTTTGTCAACCCAAACGCTGTTTCAATGTTATTTTCTAGATACTTTAGATAATACAGATTGACATCTATGCACACGGCACCAGCGCGCTTTCTCACATGTGATCATCCAAAATTTACAGATCTCAGTATTAATTCCATCATTATATCATTAGTACTAATCTTTTAGTCAGTATAATCAATAAATCACCGGGATCCCGTTGATTAGTAAAAAAATAATTCTCAATGAGCATGTTGATATCACTAGAACATTTAAAAAAAAATATTATGTCTCCTAGTAAATGGAGATTTCGGGCCACAGCTACAGGGTTACAAACATTAAAATACAATACTAGATTCCCAATATGTTGAACAATTGGTTGGTAATCAAATTTCGTGAAAAAATCTATTAAAATAAGTCTTGGCAATGCGGTAATTCATATATTCAATGGAGTGGTTATCTGCACACGATTGGGATTCATACGGTCCAATTTTAGAGCAGACATGGTGATATAAATATACAATTATAAAAAGACATTTCCATACATATTATAGTAATTCGACATGATTGTCGTTCAAGATTGATATTAGCCACATTAATAGTTTTATGTCTGGAACTGTTATATTAAACTAAATTCTTACAAATAAATGAGAACAATATATATTTTAATTGGATAAATTACACCACGAACCATCAGATTTTCGTTGAGTATTTCAATTACAAACAATGATACTGCGTAGGTATTGGAATGAAAAATTGCATTATTTTGCCAAAAATCTTTTTCATCTAACCTAGATTTCACTTCATTACCATTTTATTTGTTTTGGTAA
The DNA here is from genome assembly GCA_022683975.1 of Rhyacophila evoluta. Lineage (NCBI taxonomy): Eukaryota > Metazoa > Arthropoda > Insecta > Trichoptera > Rhyacophilidae > Rhyacophila > Rhyacophila evoluta. The sequence goes on along the minus strand of JAGVSQ010006698.1, from coordinate 6,775 downwards.
TTTTGAGTGAATGAATAATAAATTCATTTCGCTCGTTTTCAATGTCGTTGTGTAATATTATTCAAGGCTTAACGAATTATATAATATAAAAACGTTGTCGTAATGGACATAAAATGTAAACATATTATGACACAATACATATGGTTATCGTTAAGATGCGCTTAACATGTTTCTACCGAAAATATCATTAGGTGACTAAAGTAATTATCTTCATAGAGTTTCATCTTGTGACATATCTTAACTTTATCAAGAATAAAGTACGATATGAAAAACTTATGTATATTTGAAACATATAAAGATACAACTTACTATCGTCGCATATTAATAAAAATACCTTTCAGTATCAAGACTATAGTTTTAAAACACGGATTTTTTTTTTGATATTTCATGTAGGCTTTAATCAATTTATATAAATATATATTTACGCCCGTACTAATCTCGATGTTTTAATAATCATTATCCACAACATAAATCAATATCATTTATAATTATTGCATGTAGAAAGTGATACAATTTATTAGTGAGGTTTCCATCGGAATATCCATATTTAATACGGTTTTTTATGTAATAATATTGATATAATGTTGGGGTGTCTTTAAACTTGTTATCATTTATCTTGTGAATAAGACAACTAAATAGGTATTTCTGTATGTACAAGGTAACTTACTATGCAATATAAACTTACGAGTAAGTATTTACACCCATATTTAAAAAATGAAATGCAATAATTATTTTCGCTCGTATTTATGTTTCACAAATGTAAAACTAACCAATAGTTATCAACTAAATAATGATCTATGTACGAAATATTTGCGTGCTAGTTGAGTGTCGGCGTTTTTCAGTTTTCATTCAGATTTCGTACCTTCGTTATTCAGCTATTTGATCAATTACCATTACGATAGCTTTCCTTTTTTCATTAAATTAAACATTATAAATAAATTATATAACAAGATTTTCATGTGTACACTTAGCTCTCTATCTGTAATGATTTCAATACTGAATGTGAAACACGTGGCTTTATACGATACAATGTTATTGATAGATGTTTTATCATAAAAATATGTTGTCTGAAAATTGCTCAATCCGCTGAGCCCCCAGTCCTGCATCTATGAATTTATAAATTATAATTGAAAAGTATTGGATCGGTAATCACCAGTGCCAAAGCACTTGAACTCATTGCGCTCATGTTGTTCAAACGATAGCAAATACTATATTGAGAATCAGGTACTCAATCTTGTCCAAACCAAGCTATATTGCTAGTTTGTAAACGTCGCAGGCCATATTGATATCTAAACTATACAGGGTTATCAATCAAACGTATTATTATAGGATAGTTTGATATTAGATTTAATTATCTCAAAAGTATTCACGAGAACAAATTGAACTAATAATAATTGCTTCTCGGTATTCACACACTTCAACGATTTAGTTGTTTAAGCTCAGTAATTTAGTAGTAGTCGAAAGTATTCCAATATATTAATAATCAAAGAATCATTCTCACCACTCCGAGGTGGAGCACAAAGCTTGCGATGTATGCAGACTATACATTACGGACAGGCCAGGTCTTGCTCAGTCAACCAATCGACATACATAAAATATATAGATTTTTTTTTGTACGTCTGAGAATTGAATTTGATTGATTAATAAGCGCACATGCTTATGTTTTTAACCACTTTATGAACAAATAATAGTATATTTTCATGAATTATTATCGTGTTAACTTCAAGTTTAAGTTTTTTTCATTTGTTAGATTTGAAATACGTAAAGTACGATATTTCCACGATTAAATTAGACGCACACATCTGATTTGCTATGTGGGATTTACGCTGTTGCAGCAACCGAAGTATTTATAATAATAAAGTTATTTTTAATAGTGTATTGTTTTATAACATACGATCAAGCTGTTGTGTCGGCAACAGAATGGTAAAAGTAAGTGTCAAGCCGAGGGACAATAATTCGCTTTGATATTCTTCGTGTTATTATCTGGCAACAGGAATAACTTCGCTACTCATCTCTACGTTGTTTTTGTTCCTTTCACCTGTTGCTTTTCGGTTGACCTTAACAATGTTGCCGTATAATGACGTGGCCACACCAAGTTCAATGTTTATGATTTTTCTTTTAAATGTAAAATTTTCTGACGGTAGGTTACGACAATAAATTCTTTCATATATTTCGTTGGTTAGTTGCTGATCAATTTTGTTTATTTTAAATACATAAAACTTTTAAATATAATATGAAATATACTCTTATTAGTGACATCACTTCAGTGATCGAGTTTGCATTCGTAGACTTTTTTAATTTGTATTCAACTCTTGCAGTTGGTTACAATTTACTAAGTAAATTTATATAAAGTGCTGAATGCAAAAGTAATTAAGCGATTGGTTGAAAATCAATTGTAGTGAAGTTTTTCTTCGAAGTTTTTACTTTATGACTATTCGTATGCTTTAAATTTAGAACGGATAACTTAAAAGTGACAGGTTTCATTATTCTTGTTTTTTTATCATAGGATAATAGAATTTTGCACAAACAGAAGATTTATGAAAACTCGATTGACTAACAAGGAACCCAATGGATATGAAGGTATATCGTCGGAAAGATAGATGCTATTTTTATAAAAACGTAAGAATAATAATTATAAAATATGCCAAACTTCAGTGAAGAAGTTGATATATTGATTAACATCGAAATTTAAGGAGTAAAAATGAAACATGAATGATCCATTATTTGTAGAAAGGATAAATATCATAATTATATCCTATAATCCAGTGGTATTCCTATAATAATGTAGTATTGCAAGTATACTCGAATATTTTATAATAAATGGAATACACAAAGCGAAAATGCGATGACGTATTGTAGTAAATACATTATTGTCCTTTAGATTTTACATTTTTTATTAATTATTCGTCTTCAGTATGATTATTTTTAAGTAGTGACGTAGTGACATGCATACTATATAATATTTCCGGATTTTTTAGTTTGATCCCTGTTTTGTCCGATTAATTTTTTTACTAAATGTAAACGACCTTAGAAATGCAGCATGTAAATTTACGCAATTGCATCAATGTAATAAAATAGATAAAAAAACATTTGGACGCATCTTAAAGTAGCAAGGTAACATGAATGAGACGTGCAATTTGCGACGCCATTTTCCGACCGATGACGTCACACGCAATGCCAAAAGCTCTCGTATATGTATTATTAAGGTTCCCAATAAATAAGCCACATGTTTTATCGTTCTGTACGGTTAGCGTCATGATGAAATAAATTAAAATATAGTCTGAAAACATACACGTGCGTACGATATTACACATGCCAGAGCTTAGAAAGCTCTCTATAATACACACATATTTAAAGAGGATTTATAATATTGCAAAGTCTTGAGCGTCACATAGTATATAAATTATCAGGAGTTTTTAATCGAAATTATGAAGAGGTATTCATTAATTTCATTTAAGCATTATTAATCATTCAATTATTTTTATTAAAAAATATCATTGTTGATGAAACTGTTCGAATTAAAAATCAAGATTTCATGAAAATTGTACGAAAATCGCGATATCACTCGAAAATTTATCAATAGATCATACATTGACTAGACTTGATAATTATTAACAATGGTATAAAAAATTGCATAGATATTATGTATAATACGATAAAAATCCATTGGGGATTTATACTATTCAATAAAATTTATTAAAATGGTTTAGGAAGAAATGGAATCTTGTAAAATAAGGCCGAACGCTTAAAACTAATCGTTCATTAAATTGTACTATGTCAAAACTTAAATCATTGTCATTTTTAAGTAGTTTATATGAGGAAGATTTTGCGTTAATCGTGCAGTTGAATACGTTGTACTATACATTTAATAATATATGTCACACTATTTACTAAAGAAACGATAGTATTTCTAATTTCAAATCCATTTTCTGGAACAATATGATTTAAAAGGTATGACGTTATTGTATTCAATGAGTGATATTATGAATTTTTAAAAATATAAAATTTCTGCTTAATTTTCTTATACGTTAAATGACGTAATTTAATTGGTGAAGTTCGAAAATTGTTTTGAGCTCGGTATTGATTCGATAATAAATTGAAATAGCTACCGAGAAAATAAATTATTTAAAAATATAATTTACTTATATTTGCAATACAATAGGAATCCACCAGAGACTCATTGTAATAGATATTATGAATTATTTGTATTTAAGAATAAATGGAATTCTTTATAACAAGTACGAATGCAATTGATGTATACGGATTGAAAGGCTGAATTTTTGGCATTGATGGATAGAACAATATAGAAATATTTAAATAGAGCTTGAATTGCTATAATCATATATATTTTTTTAATATAATGTATATTTTTGGTTGACTGTGAAGTGCGCGCGCATTTAGAGAGCGTGAATGTTAAATTTGCTGTTCTCGCTGATTTGAGAAGATTTGGAACATTGCCGCGGTCCGCAACTCGCCGATCTATAATTAGACAACTAGCAACACCGATATTGCATAAATAACCAATAGAGAAGCATGCAGAAATAAATTCGGAATTCAAAAAACAAACGATTCAATTATTATTTCTTTTTTGAATTTCTCTGTTTCCTTCAATGTTCTATTTACACCTCATTTTACATAGCGTTATGTCAACTTTAAATTATAAATTAAATCAAAAAAACACACACAATTTAATAACCGTAAAATAATTGCTAATAAATGCTTTCGAGTAATAATTACAGAAAGCTATTTTTGGAGTAGATTTTTTTTTTTATTTCAACTCTTTTTCTATTTCATTCTTTGATGGCCGTGATAACGATAAGATAAATTAAATTAAATAAAATTTTGTAATATTACCACAAAAAAATACGACTTATACCCATTTCCCGGATGCAAATAGCTTTTTCGCAATTTTATTTTATGCAACATCATATTTACCATTGACACACTTACATTAAGTATTGTCATTTATATTGTGTTTTGTTTAAAATATCCTAAAAAATACACGAAGCGAATCTTAGTAACAACTAAACGAAAATTAATTGAAGACATTGCTATCTGTTTGCGCAATCATGATGCTTGCAATGATAGATAAATCTTTAATATTATGTCTGTGTAGAAATTGTATTACAAAATTAAAATTCTAAGCGGCATTGCAACTTTTTATACAATACTGATTTTTCCCTTTTGTTGCTGGCAATTGTTTTCAGCTCATTTTCTGTAAACTGATTTTGGGAAGATGGCACATTAATAAATTGTCAACTTTCAATTGCCACTTTGGTTATCAAGTGTATTTAAAATATAACTGAATGCAGCAATGCCTTTAAAATGAATTGAATAAAACTCTTCATACTTATGAAAACACGTACTAAGGAGTTAACTATCATAGAAGACACGCGCATCCTACAAAATATTAAAAGCATTTGATATTTTCTTAAATACCGATGTCAAGTTCCACGGATCCAGCAAGTCAAGTAATTAGATTAAAAGCAAAATATTAAAGTATTATATTAAGGAAGAAATAAATTAATAACGGTAAATGTCAGTCCACTGAGTAGAAATTTGTATATTTTTATTATTTATCTAAGGCCATTATTAAACAAAAATAAATTAATTTATGATATTTTCTGATCATGATCCAGTTTCACAATGCAAAACAATCACCGACAAGTTAGCCGATGCGTTAAATTGTATAAACTTTCCATTTCGACGAAACAAAGTCTGTCCGGTCGTCCTAAAATTAATTTGTCTTAATTATTGCGAGAGTAAATTATGCAACGCGAAATCGTAACTCTCGCGAGATATTAAAATGTCCGAAAGTTTTCAGTGGAAACGAGTGTATGAAAGAAAAATAATGGAAAAGACGTCAGCCGGGGACAGATGCGCTTCTAGGCGTTTTGTAATGGCTTTAATGACATACATAATAAAAAAAAAACAAATATAATCATATCAAAAGTATCTTAGATTGAAATTATATTTTATGTGTACTATGCTTATAGTAATTGTAAAATACTTCCCATAAAAAAGAAGACCCCGATTCAAGTCCCGTAGCTGCATAGATAATAAAAATATTTAATTATATATTTCTTGTAATCTGACATTTCGTGTAAGAAGACGCATATTACACAACGATTAAATGGATGTGTAAACATTTATGATCATTTAGAAAAACGAACTTGTTTTTGTTATATATAGTAGTAAAGTACTTACTATTAAGGTACTGTACAGATGGAGTATTATAAATAATGTATTGCCCTAGTGATGATAGTAGAGAATCTAGTTCTACTGACATAGGATGTTAAAGGAAGTAAAACTTGAAAGATCTCGCTTGTGTCGGACATAATTTACTCGTATGGCAGGTTTTAAATTGTTTTCCGGTTACTTATACCGCTTATGCGTAGCCAATTGTGAATAGTTTATAATGCAATATTTTTCCTATAATATCAATGAATGAGAAATTTTCTTGATATAGTTACTCTACACAATTATATGATGATTAAATATGAATATATTGTGACATGGTCAAAATATTAGTTTTCGATTGAAATACTACAAATAAATAAACGCGCAATAAATGAGTAGGTACTAAAAATATCATATTTAATGTTTTGGAATATAAAATAGCGACATAATTTAGAGCAGAGTTATTTATATCGACCGTGGAAAGGAAAAAGAATGTAAACTACACAGAACATTTTTTACAGAAGGCACAAAAAACATATATTTTATGTTCTGAATTATTTAAAACTGGTAAACTTCCATATGTGAGATCACTGTT
>JAGVSQ010006697.1:0-16063 GCA_022683975.1 Rhyacophila evoluta | reverse complement strand
GCACGTGGTGTCCATATGCTCCACTTAGGGAGCGAACATGGAAGAAGAAGAAGACAAACATAGTCGTATGGTAATAATGTTTTTAAGGTAAATCGTGTCCGACTAGGAAGATTGTGCGGTGCAAGCTTTATATTAAATTTAGAAATTTATCAATACAAGATATTCTATAATTCAATATAAATTATCTACCCATTTAAAGCATCAACCGTTATGGTTAATCTTTATCAAGAAATAATGAATAATTACACTGTGTAATTTACAATGACATAATTATATAATGGTTTCTCGATCAATATCGATTGCTTTGCGGTCGCAAAAACTACCAGCGTACTTAACTTAATCCGCGTATAGCACTGTTCTTCTACAACCGTTTCGATTTTATACGGTGGATGAATTGGGGCAAATACTTTCAGAAAACGGTTTGGTACAACAATGTTTTAGAAAAAAAACACACAAAATAAAAATACTACGCATAAGATTTAAACATCCCACTAAGCTTACCCATCACAAAACATATTAAGCTCGTCATTTCCGACACATACCATTCATAATATTTGCATGGATTGGATTTTTAAATGTTTTATACCCTATTACTTAACGTATATGTCAAAAACTCAATTTTAAAATTCTATTGATCTTGGATAATGCATCCAATAGACAAGTAATATTATTTTTACAACCAACCACAATTTCTTTGACCCAAGGAATCATTTAGACATTAAAAGCTTATGTAATACTAAACATTTCCAAAAATATTAACCAATATCATAACACGTAGATTTTGTGATGATGAATGATCGATATTGTTCATTAGAAAAAATGTATATAATCAAATTTTTTTTTTGGATCGCACGCCTTTTTTTATAGTAAATATTCTTCATATAACACGGATGTAATGTATGCGATGTTTTCGTGGAACCATATAAACGTGTTGAACGAGGCCCGAGTGTAATTGGAAATTACTTAACTTAACTGACGTCGGAGAGTGTACCGAAAGTGGATTCATCTTTGAGCGGAGTTGTCGGCCGACCTGTGTTCTGAAAGTGCGAAGTGGGTCTAATGGTATCAAAGACACCACGACTACGTTTTCTCCTAAAACTCCAAGTATTCTATGGCAAGGCGTACCTGATTCGAATAAAACAACGCCGACTCTATATGAATATTTATTTATCTCCAACACGTGTCACTGCTTCTGTCGCAACATTAAAAGCGAGTTAAATATTTTACATATAATAACTCTCATTTATAATTTTATCTCATTATAATACGACGTCTACGTAAATAGAGCTATTTCAAACAACAAAAAGCTGTTGCTGCGAAACACAAAATCCCAACATCATGCCGCTAGCAGCCCCACACAATGGCCAAAGAGGGGGACATTCAATATAAAACATAATTCATTTTCGCCTTGGTAAACGAGTTGATGAGGTCACGCGCTTAAGCACAAGCCACAATTAATAACAAATACGCATATATTTTTCAACTTAAAAGTGCCCAGAGTGCCTTGAGTGTAATGAAAATATAATGAAAAACAGCTGTCAAAAAAATGTCTTCGTGTTGTGGATATCGTCATGTTCCTCATTCAGAGCCGACAAGATAAGGCTATCTATTCAAGAAAATAATGTAAATAAATAATGTTTTTCAATAAAATTAGGCTTGATTTTCTTGGTAATTTTTTAGATATTTTAATAGTTAATCTTTACCGCAAAAAATAAAAATATTCAGGCGTAGAAGATTTTTACTAGAGAATAAGTAATATTACTTAATGGTAAAATATTGATAGCCGGAAGTGCGTTCATGAAACTCCCACCAAACCGGCGACTATGGCTGTGATATCCCTACTTTAGAAGAATTTTGTAGGGAGTTTTAAGTTCATCTTAATTAATGTGATTGTCGATAAATAATGAATTAGAGCACAAAAAAATCTGATAGTATCTTCTACCAATGTTACCCAAACTTATATATCAAACATGCTGTGCATAAAGTAATAATTCATTAAGTACTAAGTAAAAACAAAACGATATCAAACTGGAAACTATTGGAGTTTCGTAAGCTTCGTACGGAGATTAATATCAATTTACGTCAAACACCATCAGGAGGGAGTAGTATTTACTAATAGGATATATTAAATAACAATGCTAATAAACGTTTGCGTTTATTTTCCAGGCAAGTCAAAATACAGGGAAATAAAACTCAATCAGTACTATAAACTGGCAGCCAGCCGTAAACAATTCCTAAGTTTAAATAAGATAATTTCGTCCAGGCTTCAAGTTTCACGTAACTAATTCAAAATATTCCAACAGCAACTCTGCGTGATTTATCACGACATATTTTTCAGATAAACAAAAAAAAAAAATACTATCTTTTCCACGACGAGTCTGACAGGCGGACGAGCCGATAAGAGAAAATGTTATTTTTGTCGTGTTGACTGAAGTCTGGAGGTTTCTGCTACCCTGTCAGTTTCGGTCAGCGCAAAAAAGAAACCAATTAAAATGCAAATGAAACACGAGGGATGCGGACAGTAAGGGAGGACAAAGAAGGCGCCACCCTTTCACTCGCCCACGGTTCAATTTTGCATCTGTGTCGGAAAACTAAATTGGTCGAAAGTGTTATTCGCCCAAGGCGAACGTGCGCACATCAATTCGAATGACCCGATGGATAGTATCACTGCCATTATCGAAAAGAGGAAATGTTCAGTGATACTGCTGTGGTCCAATATAAAAAATATATACATACGTAGATTAGATTACTTGCTTAGGTATAAGCAAGCGATTTACTATATGTAACTGCAAACTGTGTTTTGAAGTCTGACTTATAGAGACAAATTTTAAAAATATATTTATTTCTACACACAGTAGAACAATATTATTGAAGTACAGTTCTAGATTAGGGTCCAATAATAGAACCAAATTTTTCTTTTTGTGGATCCGGAGTAGTGGACAAAGTTGTTAATCGAATGGCTACTTAGCATTAAATTTACATACGCGTTCACACTATTTTAAACAGGACTTGAGCCGAAATAATTAGTGCTCTACGATTTTGAGTAAATTGCGGACAACTAGTTCCAAGCAATGGTTATCAGTAGGCACATTTTTATCCGTTCATATGGTCTATTGTCGAGCTGAAATGACTAGTGAAAATACATGAACCCTTTATCGTGTGTATATTTACTATTCATAAATAAGTGCCAAATTCTTATGTTCGATTGGAATACTAACTATAATACTATTGATTAGTTCAGGCACTACATTAAAGTTGCTTTCATTTAATATTGTCTACAGATTCTTGACAAAAATATGTTTTAAACTAAAATTCAAGAAAATATATTCCGCAAATTCTACAAAAAGCAGAATTGTATACGTCTGAAAATCAGCGTGCTTTTCAAATACATCAAATTCGGTACCTACGACGATGTGTATTTAGGCTCGTTCCTTGATAATTGCTAACAATTAAGCTCACACTAATTGGCCTAATGTATGTATAAGTTTTCCGCGGGTTTCGGGTATGTGTGTAAGCTTTTAACGAGTGCCACGAATTTTCGGAAATAACATGGATATACGTCAAGTACATTAATAAACACGAACGAGGAAATGCAGATTCTCGTCTGAATTTCCAAAATAACTAAGACAAGACAGTCGGAACTTTGTGGTGCCAACAAATATGTACAGTTGCATACCTTCCATAGCGTATCTTTCACAACATAAGTTGATGTATTATTAATGCCTGTTTGTTGAATCAATAGAATTATAGTAAGTTGTAGAGGACTTAAAAGGTTTAATGATTTAGGCACGTTTTGTTTTTAATGTATTTATTAGAGCGGATTAAAGCCCACGGGATTAAATTCAAACAATAAAATCATTATCTGTGTAGATAGCTCTATGTTAATGTAAATAAACATTTATACGATGAGCCAACGAAATTGGTCCTCATGGAGTTTATATATTGAGTATAATATGTGTTTATTTATTTTTTAGTAAAGTTAACACCATAGTGTAACCCTTTTATCAAGTTAACATTCTTACTACAACGAAGTTCAATATTATAATTGTAAATGATTGGCTCAATAACAAAGAAATCGAGTGTAAACAATGAATTAGGCTTTCTGCAATATTCATTTAATAACATTCTGTGATTGTGGACGCCATAACAAGTTTAAAAGTCCGGATAAAAGTACATTTAGTCAGATTATAATATTATATGCCCATCTAAGAAAATCATCAATTTAAATCATGTAGTGAACGCTACGTTTTTACTTTGCGTATAAATATACAAAGTGGGAATTCTTTCGACGTTGCATTGATATAACTGTGAAGTATGGTTAATTTATTTCAAGTTTGATTTATTATTACACGCTTGATTATAATAAATTTAGAGACAATTATTTCGGTTTCATAAAGGCCAGAAGACGAATGGAAGATGTATTGGAACATGTTAGCTAATCAAAACAGAAAAAAAAAATTGTATAAAAATGTCAACATTCTTGAAAAAAGTACTTTCCGAAGAGCCTATTAATAACAACTCAATACAGTTATGAATGAAACTAAAAACTAAAGAAAAGTGTGTTATTTAAACTGAGAGAAATTGAATGCATGTTATATTTACTTGAACAGCAATAGTGTGATTACATCGCCGGTTGTGTAAAATTATGTCATTACAATCTTCCAGTTTCCACGTGTATTTGATAAAACAAAATTGCATGATGTTCTCACAAAAATTCTACGGACTCAAGTGTGTTTATCGAGAATTCTCCGGGGGCACAGAATCAGTTTCAATTTAAGGTAATCAATTGCTCTTTCCCGTTGCGAATGCCGTCGTGTTCAATTTATTACATTGAAGAATTTCTTTCGGGGGACAAATAATACAGTCAACAAGTATTGCACGCCATTTTCAATTGAGACTATCGTCTCGCATTCCCACTCTACTAAAGCGAATCGTGTGAAGATCACAAAAGTTATGACACCGAAAAAGAAAGATTTTAAAATGTAAAAAAATATATTGTCATTTTCTAAGAGAGCCACGCGACTAGTAGATTAAGAACTGAACCAATATACTAACAAAGAAGGTTTGGTAATTTATTTTTACTGATCTTGAAACACTCATGAAATGTAGATGTATCACACATGATTACGGATAATTTCTTTATGTAAATCTAACAAAAATTTCTTGCTACATATTTCAGTTACCATGGATTTAGCAGTTTTACGAAGCAAATAGAAATAAAGCAAATAATTATAATTTCAAAATACACGTTACACTACATTATTTTTACCGTCGCTATATACACTGAGATATAATATATTGTGTTCATGCTGACATACGTATACAATTTCAGTTATTTATAACGCGCTTGTCATGGTCAAGGTCATGCAAAAATGACATCTAGACTTCCGCCAAATTTTGTAATTTGTGCCTCTCCTCATCTATCAACAAATTACTCGGTTCTCGTATCAATAATTGAATTCAATTAGTAACCTACGGGTTAAGACCAATACCATATATTATACACTAATACACTAATATATTATATTTGAATGTATCATTTATAAATAGATCATCCATAATTTTACTGATTTACACAAAAATTGTGACAATAATAGTACATATTTTATTATTGATATTATTATATATTATATTATGTAATAGTTCACAATTTTATAAGGCGTTATTTTGATGTGGTGTGGAGATTTTCAATGGATTTTAGATTGCCATGGAGCGGAAATTCCCATAGGAAAACCAGCCGACGAACAGATATAAAATTCTTTGAATTACAGAATCAATCCAGTTTGTCAGTATCTTTCTAACTCCACATATTGAAAGACTTCTCTACAAATTACATTACGTATATATCACGAGAGACATTATATAATAATGTACTAAATTTCACCGTCAAAATATATTACCAATTTAAAACTGTAATAATAGCAACTATGGCAAAGCCATATTTCGGCTGTCCAATACTAATACATAAAAAAGAGAAAATGTGCAATTTCTTTGTTTCTGCGATTTAACGCATACTATTGAATTTTTGTGTGAAATTAACGATTTAGATTTCTAGATATTTTAAATTGTTAATATACACGTTCTAGACTTTAATATATTTTTTGGTGTTCCTAGACATCCTGTGTTAAAAATTTACACCGACGATTTAAGGCATTTCTACACAGTAGGAATATGTAGTATATATTTTTTTAAATAATATTAAATTCAAAGATATTTTTAAATCTCGGTACAACTATCTAACCATCAAGAGTAAATAAAGGCTTCGCCAAACAACAAACATATAATTAGATTAAACATTTATTTGAAAACGATGTTTTTTGAATAGCATAATATTTTTAATAGACGGCTTCAATTATTATATAATGTATGAACAGCTAGTGAGCGTTGTAAGTAAATATTTCAATATCATTAACATTAAGGACTAATAAACGATTAACCATTTGAATGCTAAACAACGATATAACATCGTTCGTGATCGCGGCAGAAAATGTTAACAACAGTATTTTTGCGTCATTTTTTTTTTCAAGAATTAAGTCACTGATATTGAATATCGCTAGAATATTTAAAAATAATCCATTTTCTGTAAAGAATAATTTTATATAAGTTTGACATTTCTTGCTAGCATTTTAATTCGTTGAAAAACACAGGAGCCTAAAATCTCATTTTAATTTTTAAGTCGTAGTCATAATGACTGTAATCCGTCGGCATATCTTCGACCAACTTGTATAATCTGTTTTGGTGTATGCTTAAAAATCTGTCGAACATATTTTTTTGCAATAAAAAATACAAAATTTCAATGAAAATTTGTTTCAATTCATAAGACCACGCGAAAAGAAACCATATTTAGAGAAAAAATATCATACAACTTTATAAAGAGCTGCTGCAGTTGGAAGAAAAATAATAACGAGAGATTCATTCGAGCGTTGAAAATGCAAGCTTTTTTGCCATTAAAGTAAAGCAAAGAAAGATATGCAAATTTAATTTTCCTCCTGTATTCTATAAAAAATAAAAACATAAAGTTTTATTATTCGAATATATTTTACCAATAATCACTCACATATATACTATATATATTGTGTATACCGAGTCTGACAAGTGTTAATAACGATAATATACACAGTTTAACATTAACACTTACCCGTAATTCTCGCATAAAAGAAGTATAAAAAGCACTCACCTGAAACAGAGCAAAAAAAATATTTATTAATAAAATGGTCGTTGATGTTTTTTAGAATATTCTAGTAGAAAAACATTGGGTAAAATCATTCCAAATGTTTTAATTATTGAGAAGCAGCACAACGTAATTATTATTATTAAAGGTTGAAGCCTTCTAAGATTGATTAAAAACATGACATTTTAGGCTGAATTTTTCTTAATGAAAAAATACACAAAAACAACTCGGTGTTTCTTTAATATTCATATTAATTTAAGGTAACGTGAAATAAGTCGACTTTCGTATGTATTTTTCATAATTATCGTAGTTTTATTTTTTAAACGGAATATTACTAACGAGCTTTTTGGATATGGCACCTGCAAAGCAATGAATGATTTTTGAACGAGCTCAACTTAAGGAAAATATAGTAAACACATACAATATTCAGGGCACAAGTATGAATCCGTCAGCATCTAGATTCCAGATGGTGCCAACGTCACATTAATTATATTTTCAAAAAAGGGAGGATGCCCATTGGATTGAGCAATAAGCTGACAATCAATTCTGGTTAAAAACGTATTAGCATAACTTGGCAATGACAATTTCTATTTATTTTTTACGTGTCACGTGGTATTGAAAGTTTAAAAAGATAAAAGAAAAGTACTATAAGATACCTTGTGGTTAGTAGTTATGATCCAAATTTATAGACATACCATGACCTAAGAAAGTGATATTAAACATATAATACGGCGCTTTAATAAGGTGAGCAATAGAATTAATAAAGTAGATAATATACCAATATATGAAGAAGTTCAGTGAAATTCGTAAAATTATGTTTACTAATCGGTTCATAAGATTAGCTTATTTATTATTAAAATAATAATCGTATATTTATTGATATATATAATGCTTTTTGATTTTATCTTCATTTGAAACTATGGCTGAGCAATAAACTGTTCTTGACTATGCATAAAATATAAAATAGTTAATATTAAAGTTATTTTCTGAATACGTTCGTACCAAGGTCTCCAGTCGATCGTATAAAAAATCGTAATTGAGTTGTCTGTCGTTTTTCCTGATTGCCTCGTGTAGAGATAGAGAAAAGTGTACCAGGGAACGTAGAAAAATAAATAAAACCACGTGTCCATTTACCGAGCTGTATATAATCATTGAGGGGTAGTCATGCGACGCGATTTCTATTATTTTGCAGATACCGTCTGCCCGCTGGAAGAAGAGCAGATATTTGTAATGTGGATCGAAAATTATATATACTCGTAGGCTATTATTTAGTTTAGCGATATACAGTTTACCAATTCGTTTCCAACTATTTTATTTTCTGACAGTACTCAACTGCTGACAACATAAACGATTATACAATATCTGAGTAGTTAAAATGGTTTTCAAAATGCAGATTTTTAATGCAGTATCTAAATTTAATACTGATTTGTGATAAATTGCGTAGATTGTAACTAGAGAAATATTATGAAAACGAAATATGTTTTTTATTGGTTTGAATTAAGATATTAACTCTCTCCTTACTGTTTTAAAAACTACGGTGCTGGCTCGTAAGATGTCCAGTAAATATGATTTGAATTGAAAAATAAATTACTACATAATACTAACGCCACGAGCTTCGTTAACATAGAAAGAAGAGAGGATATATTTATTACGACTACAAAATCATTTCGCTAAATAATACTCAAAGTAAAATATTTCCTCGTATATCCCACCGGTTAAGTGTGTAATTTTTATTTTACTGAAAAGAATTCACTCGTAGATTACAGACTTTAGAAACGCCATGCACTAAAATGACAGCGAAGCGGATGTGAAGTGTTCACGTGCAAGATGTTCGTCCGTCTCTCGTAGCAACCATCCGGTAGCCGTAGAAACATAGAGCCTGCTACGAAGCATAGCTCCTGACTTTCAAAAGGTGTTTGCGCACTGCTAACATCACAAGTACCCGATGTTATTTCTCTGTTAAATCTTATTTTCTACCTCTAATAAACGAGCGGTTATTTTATCACTATAAAAAGCTGTTTTATTTATATTTTTTGTACTATGAAAATTTTAAAAAGATGCAAGCATGGCAGATAAATGAATCAAAAATCTTAAAGAAGATTTTTTCTTTTCCTGCTACTTCATTTTATTTAATGAAATCTGTACCATAGAATTCTATACAATACAGTACTATGCGCTTACTTAATAAAATATGATAAATAATGCTTTCATTTATTTGCACGTATAAACAATTTACATTTTAAGGTATAATTATTATTAACGTCAATATTAATATCCCATAAATATCAGATGGTCCAGCGAAGTGCTCAATTATTCCGAACGCATTTTATTTTAAAATATGTGTATCACATATCTTAAAATAAAATAAATAACGTAAAAATTGCTTGCCACTTCCTTCGCCACTAAAAGCTCCGCGGCGAGTAATCAAGACTAGCGGTCAACTTATTTACTGCTTGCAAGTTCCACTCTCCCGGTTCGTCCGTCCGTTGAACCCGCAATTGTTTAGAAACGCTGCTTTTAAGCAGCGGGATGATCGTGCAGTGTGCACCTTACTTCATTTTATGACTTCATGCTGCTTCAAAACCAGAAACATAAATAATAAATCACTCTCCTAGCTAGCCTACATTCAATCGAAAGAAAATGTTTCTTTTTGTTACATTTTTAACGTAATACAATACACATTCAATAGTTTGTTTTATATTAAATTGTATTATTTACAATATTATCGGCCCATAACAAAAATATTTGATGTATTAAAATGTAGAATAAAACCAACAAAACTTAATCTGTATCATAATGCGAAAAGCCTGCGGAAACTAAGAGCCGCCATATTTATAAAATTTTGCCAATGTCAACACTCAGAAATCAATCTAACTCCTAACAAGCGGACATCGGCCCTAGTTATTTTGAAGTATTTTACACTGTTGTCAAGGGACTATACACACAATATAAACAATTATTTGTTACCGAGACACTTCTGTACAAATCTTGAAAATATTTTAGAAATACAAATAAGTTCTGAAACGAATTCCGTGCTAAAAATCAATACCGAGAAAACGTATACGAATTTCTCGAAAGTTCCAAAAACAAAAAAAAACTTCCTCACGATAACTTACGCAGATTTTAATACTTCGTTTGTTGTGGCATATTCGTTATCAGTATATTTATTGTTGTATATGATACAATTATTTTTGTATTTGCAATATTTTGAAACATGCTACAGATTATTACGAATAAAAATAGTTTGCTTCTTCTTTCATATCCGCTCTCTAGGTTAAGCTTTTAGTCACCAAACACGACCTCGAAGAATCCCTGCAGTCTGCCAGTATTATTCTGTCCTCCCAGGTTATACCTGCATCCCGGAGCTCAGCCGAATTCATTCCATATAAAATATTTAGGGGCCGATCGGCTAGAAAAGTAGGCAGGTCAGGTTGAGTCTCATTAGGTATCCGCAGTATCTAAGAGGCTGCATGGTCCGTTCTCTTATGTCCTCGCTACGAACAAAGTTATACCACCGCAAGGATAGAATACTAACCCATACTATTGCTATTTTAAAACAAGTTATTGTTCTGCGATTGCGTCTTCCGGAAATCAATCATTATATTATAAGAGAAGTTGGATTGGTTTACTTACAGTTTGGACAAATATTTCTCTTATATATAAATATATAGTCTTAAAGAAGGTTAATGTATTTGGAATAACTATTATTATATTGGTGTAACTGGATACGTGTTGTGATAGAATAATAAAAAAAGTAAAAATAAATCAATCTATTTTTTTCTGCCAGAATACCCAAATAATAGCACAAGTTTCAAAGAAGTCGCAACGATAAAGCACTTTAAGAAATAGCAAGAATCATAAAGCGGCAGAGATTACGCGTAAAGTATCACCATTGAAAACACGCGTCAGGAATAAAGCGAACCCGTAGACGGGCAGGCGAACGAATTGCGGTGTAGCACCAGCACATTAAGCTATTGACAATTTTCCGCTTCATTTCAACTATAAAGTGGAGAACGCGATTACCGCTACCAGAACGTACTTTTTACAAAACCGATATCAATTCTCACTTTTTAAATATTATCCACTCCGAAAGTGAAGCATATACATTTCCACATTGCGAAGTTTTACATTGATCACTGGAATTTGTCGTCCACTAAATTCTCAATCCATTGGGCAAGCAATCCTGTATTTTTAAATATTACAATAAAATATCTATACAGCTGGGAGATTCAAGCATGCGACCTTTAACTCGAAGCACGTATGCTTACCAGTCGAACTATTCACTCAAATTGTATTCAAAATAACAGCAATATGTATATGATAATGTGGCCCCTCCCGATGGACGAGATTAACGTAAGAGGTTGATTGCGAGTTCTAATCCGTCATATGCAAGATTTTAAAAAAAATCTAAGGATGCAGAACTGGATACCAATTGGGATGATCGATTGTTTGAAAATCAATTTTCGTGATAAAATATGTCAAAACAATTCTTTACAATTTAATTCCATTTCTGGAGTAGTTATTTTCACATTTTTGAGATCGATATTCTCTTCTTTTGAACGAGGTATGTTAAAAAAAATAAGGATAAAAAGGACGAACACCAATATGCAAGATATCTACACATTTCACGCACAGCATTTGACTCCAGTTTTTTTGGAGCTTATTGAAAACTTGAGTACAATATTTGAAACTTTGAGAGTTTGTTAAGTTATACAGACTCATTTCAAATAAGGTTGTTTGAGATAGTACAAGTATTAATCGCGTCTTTAGAATACGGTGGGGACCAACCCACAGAACTTAATTAAGCACGACAACGTTTTGAAGGTTACAAGGTTACAACTACGATATTATGATATTTATGACTAAAAAAAAAAATTAATAGTATCCATTGTGATATAATACAGGTACGTAATTAAGAATAATGATAGCGGGCTGTATACGTAGGTAGGTATTTAAAAAAAATGTATTATCAACTCTTTGTTGTATAAAACACCTCAGGTTCTCTGCGTAGGTAATAGATACTTCACAAAAAGAAAGAACCTTTATTATGTCATCGTACAAAAGAAACGTGCAGAAAGCTACCCAGACACTGTCGCGTCGAAAGCTTTCTTTTTCGTTAGACAAGAAAGACAAGACAGTGAAAAGCTGAAACAATACTAGAGCGGATGATATCCACAAGTGAAAATTACGGCGGTAACTGTCTTATGGAACAATGGTACTGTTTTTGTCATTGTAATTAAGTAAATGGTAATTGATATTTATCACTATATCCTCCTTACATCAGTGTATACACACATTTACAATGAAGATATATGTTTTGGAAATAACATGAACAATAATTCTTTCTTATCCGTTCGTTCAACCTCTATCTTTCCCGTGCAAAAAGTATAATATATGTCTACAAATTTAGTAAATTTAAATAAAGAGACAGGATGCAAATGCACAACCTAAGACTAAGAAAGATTCGAAAACACACAATGTTTTCATTTATGCGATGCACGCAAGCGTTTATTCATCGACAATCTCAGTTTAAATTACAGCGCACACAACTATCGAGACACATTGTAATAATATTAATTCATTTGTACTTTCAAATATTTTTTCTGGGCGTATATGAAGGGGGTGTTTCCAAAGTGAACTTTTTTTATTATGTCAAATGAACCGATGAAAACCGATAGAGAGAATTAATTTCAATAAATATTAAAAACAAAAATTAACACCGATAAACAAGTTATATGGTAATTTGACATATTTGAATAAGTTCAATTTGGAAATACTCCTCTTATATATTATATGATACCACTAATATAGTGCTGCAAAAATATGTTTATTAGAGATACATTGATGCTTAAAGCATGAAATAAACGATGCACTTGGTATTCTTTTAATAATTTGAATTGAGCAGATACGATCAAAAGACCTTAAATAAGTTAGTTAGGCTGTACACAAAGAGATCCCTACGGAAAGTGTGATAAAAGGGTTTAAGTGTATTGTTTATTCCAGAAATGTATTTCAACCGTAAACTATATTCAGATAATAGATTAGATAAGCAGCAAACATTGCAAAATTTATAGTAGAAGTCAATTGCAAATGCTGCGGGTAATGGTGACTAATTGTTGCATATTCTAGAAATACAATAATCTGGAATTAGATAAGATTCATGCAATCAATGATTCAATAATAAACACTGAACAATGTACGATTAAACAAATTCTCAGCAATCAATTAATACGAATAAAGAGGGTTGCATTTATTAGTTTTTACATATATATATAATCTCTATCATCCGTCTTTTTTGGTATTGATGTAAACTCATTCTTTGTTAAAACAATTTTCATTAATTTTGTTATTACAAATTTATTCCATTACGTGTCTGTATACAATATTAAATTTATAGTCTCTTGATGATCATCATAGGTGACTTAGAAATTGCAGTCAAAATTCCACGTGAAATTTTCACATGGTACTGTTCACCGTTTGGGATAACTAAAATAAAAAGATATTACAATCATATTGTAATTAATTTCTAATCATCAAAGTTAAGTAGCATTGCGTAAGAAATGTAGCATGACCGTATAATTTATGCCAGTTGACACCGGCTTAGGCCTTAGGCGCCTTGGGGTACACCAGTAGCTACAACCAGCACTGAATAACATACAGCGTAACATAACGAATGTCATTTAATCTGTCTAGTAATATCACATTGAGATTCAAGAAAGGTATGACCATGAAAAGTTATTACTGCGGATAGTAAAATTACTAATAATACCGATAATCAACATGTATTATTTATGATAAGGAGTTATTGCAACAAGGAAAAAAACTGGAAGATAAAGAATGATAAGACAAATTATTGATTTAAAAAAATCTAATTGAACTATTATATTTATATAAAATGTTGTACGTACATACCTGACCTAAAAAACTCCAACAAAATCGCAATGCCAACTTGTATGCAAGTAATTTTCTGGCACTATTTGAAATCTACAGTTTGTTTCTTCGTATTTTTCAGAGCAGAATAATAGGTCGGGTAGAATTCAATTAAAACGTTTACTTTGTTTTAATAGGTTTGCGAAATGAGGTGGCTGATAGCGGAGCAAGGTGATGTTAGCCGTTTGATGGACCATACAAAACTCACTTCTCCTGAGGCACACTATTTATTTTGATTATTCGGGAAATGAATTCTAACGAAACTATTCAGCGAGCAATGTAAACGATAAAATAAATAGTCCGAAGGCGTCGAAATAAAGTTTTTCTTTTGATAAAAAAAACGTTTCATTTAATTATACTATTTCTTTACACGTTCCGAAATTACTTAGCATTAGTTAGACTGTGGTTCTATAATAGTTACGCACGTTTTTATATTTCTTTATATAGGTAACGTGCGTAAAATTAATAACGGAAATCATAGTTTCAATTTAATCATAATATAACGAAATTTTCAGGATAATAAATATTTTAGACGAAATAAAGAATCGTGAAATACTCGGATTAGAGAATATTTAGTCTCACCATCCGCACTGTAGCCCTAACATTGATTCAGACTAACTGCAGCAACCGTCTAGGCTCATATGGCTCCCACAATATCAAGCACCTTTTTTGCATAGTGCATTCACTTCAGTGTTTTTTCACGGCCTGGTATTTTTAGTTTTGTCTATGAAAAAAATATCTCATGGGGCAAGTATTCATCTTTATTACATTATTTGCCCAACGAAGTCCTTTTAATTTTGAGTACTTCTTATCAATTTAAAAGGTAGTATTTTCCGAAGGAAGATTTTTAACAATGCTTATAGCATACAGGGGCTCATCAGTGGATGTACTAGAGACGTGCTTATTTAAAATTCCATAAATATTTCATTAAAAACGTACCTATAAGTCACAATACAAGAAAATATGGATAGGAGGACAAAGAGTACGAAATATCAAGCTGAAGAAATATTGAAATCGAAATGTAACAAAAAAGCCATCTAGGTCAGGCATAAGAAACAATAAAAAATCTACAATACTCCATTCCGCGACCGACAAATAATAAAGGCAATACGAGAACATTTTCTCGTCGGGGAATTTCATATAATTTCCTACGAACAGCATATGTTTCGGAGACGTACAATACGACTGTATTAAACGAAATAACAATCCAAGCAAAAGCTAACCCGAAGACTCGAGATGTCAGTTACAACACGCGATTTCGAATATTAATCTTAAACAGGGATTATTCAGACAAAGCCGATCGAAAACTAAAATAATTTAGTGTATTGAAATATATGTACGTATACTATATAACAGAAGATATGTATATGAAAGTGAAACTTTCACCGTGTTACTTTTAAAATCATCACCGATGACTAAATTATTATATACAGTCAAATATTAATATATTTCTGAAATATAAAAATTAATTTTAATAAAGAATGAGTTTATATCTATCCCAGGTAAATCCGGTTAATAAAGCTATGTTCATATAAATATACCGTCGTATTACTGGCAAAAGACGTTAAAGTGAAAAGGTGAGTTTTGAAATAATCAAGTTTTTATGTTTGAGAATCTCTGTTAAATACATTTTAAGACAATTTCTTAAAAAATAATACATCATACCTTAAGAAATTATCGTAAAATGTTTTTAACAGAGAGACTCGAATATTAAAACTAGATTATCTCAAAACTCACTTTTTCACTTTAACGTCTTTTCGTCTAACGTCTTTTAACGACGATATATATAATAAACTTTGTCAGGGCAATGATTTATAAACAATAGGGTTTATTATTACGTGTTGACAAGTATTTATTTGATTAAGTGATGTGTGAACGAAAGCAGACATGTGGAAACAAATAATTTCAAATATCTAATATATAAAAGTCAAAATATGTATGTTCGTTCGTTCGTTTGTCCAC
>JAGVSQ010006696.1:0-16063 GCA_022683975.1 Rhyacophila evoluta | reverse complement strand
TCTTTACACTGTGTAGATCCATATGCTCCACGTTGGGAACGAACATGATATATATTATAAATAAATATATGTATATCGTGTTGTTAACGTATTAAACTTGTAATTTGTAATGATACAACATGTACAAAACAAATAAATGAACTATCATTTATGAGGAGATCAAAAACAAAAACTCCACTGTTCATTTTTACCTTAC
Source organism: Rhyacophila evoluta (assembly GCA_022683975.1). Lineage (NCBI taxonomy): Eukaryota > Metazoa > Arthropoda > Insecta > Trichoptera > Rhyacophilidae > Rhyacophila > Rhyacophila evoluta. Next base: position 15,867 of record JAGVSQ010006696.1, on the reverse strand, counting down.
ATCTTGGTAAATCAAATAAGTTTGTCAAGGGCGTTCAAAATACTTTTATTAATACATTATGTTATAATATAGGTTTTATATAAACTTTTATAGAAGTTTTAAAAGATGCTGTAGGTATAATTATATTTAAAATTAATGTATTATAATATAAGCAATTCATTTTAATGATTTTCTCTCGGACAGTAAGTTTTTGCTTGCGCATTTTCAAACATGATACTTAGTAGCATTTCTTGCTATTCACAGTTTAGTATTTGAATAGTAAACTATATGTGTCATATCAAATTTCAAAACTTACTAAAAAGATATAGATCGTATTAATATTCTCAAAAACCTCTGTCATTTTTTCTCATAAAAAAAATCTTAAAAAAATTACCGACAATATAACTATAAATAATTTATGAAACCAAAGTCGTGCTTGATTATTTTTCTTCATCTTAATATCAATGAGCGCAGTGAAATCTATTCGTGTTGATTGATTATATGGCTCAATTAGTCTTTTTTATATTTATTACTATTAAATTATTAATCACTATTTTTAATATTTTCTAATTAAAACATATACTAATGGTTCTAGATGCCATTCACTATTGCGACTTTTAAAGGTTAATTGTTAGCCATTAAATAAATTTTCCCACCACACTACGATCGTAACGTTTCTAAAAAAATCAATCAAATTATTATTTGTTTCACACACGCTATATTAGAAAAATAATAAGACGTTGTGTACATGATGCATTTATACTATGATTGCGGTTTGCGCTTGGTCAATGTGGTCATCCGAAATCATTGGTGGGAAACCTTTTTCCATCCAAATGAGATTTGGTTATATGTAATTAATATCGTTGAATGACCTTACGGAAATTTAATCTTGAGCAACAAATTGAATCCTTCAATTTGGGATAAAACAATATAATATGTTTATAAAGAATAAAATTTATAATTAAAAAGAAATTATCTAAAATTCAAATGGATTTAGTAAATTATTGTTTATTATTTTCTTGCGTAATGCATTTTAAAACGATTTGTTTTACACGTATATATAACTAACGGGAAAATATAATAATTGCGTTTATTCAACAAAACTATGTATAAGCTGACCAAAAGCAAGGTTAGACCAAGTAATTTCGCGGGTCACATACGGCCCGCGGGCCTAACGTTTTTACTTCTGACCTAAATATAATAAATTCATTATTCATGGATCCAAACTCCAGTGATACATGTGTATTAAAAATACACGACTTGAACCAATCAATGCTATATTAAATATATTAGCACGAAAAGAATTATTTTGACTCATGAGGATATAACTTTTTTTGTTCGTTTTACCAAAAATAAAAACTTTTTTTATATCATGTTTGCTCTCAAAGTGGAGCATATGGATCTACACAGTGTGAAGATATCCACTTTTAAAGTGGAGTATGTGGAAAATTATTTACACAAGAATTGTTTGTCAGACAATTGCTCAAACCAATGGGAATCCGATCGTACATTTTTAGATTTTTAAAATCATTGGAAATCGAATCCGCATTCCTCGGATTGCTAGTCGCGCACGTTACTAACTACGCTACCGGAGAGATATTTTTTCTATTCTACATACTATTCTATTCTATTTTATCTCTATCCCACAGTTCTACAGACTATTTTTAACCCACTGACAGCTACGAGGTTTTTTAAAATATTAAAATACTTGGGAGAGGTTGTTTATAGTTATTTCGATTAAAAAATAAAAATATTATATTCTTTTTAAACACACTACCTTACACTTCTGCTTATTTGAGTTAATAAGATGCCACCCCTAATATTCAACAAGGTGGTCTTCAAATCATCTGTCACCGAACGTCATGTTTGTCATACTCAACTAGGCACTCTTATTAAGAAGCACGTTTTGTAAATCTGCACCGTGCTCCAGGGGTTATAAAATCATTCATAACAATGTTTAATATAATGGACAGAAATGAGGCAGTAATGATATTTAAAGAAAGAACTTTCAACACATCATTATTCATTGGCGCTATTTACAAACGCACTGTAATTATATGTTAAGCACAGTCAAGTCATTTTGGTGGGCTTCAGTACCAGAGATCGCGCGTTCGAATCCCACAAATTAATTTGAAACTTACGAATATGTTTTGAATCTTATTTTTTTTTATAACCCAGTGGTTGTTTTGTTAACGTACGCGCTTTGGAGGTGGAGGTTCTAAGCCCGAATTACACGGCATTTTTTTTTAATTCCATGATGAATTGTAAGATGCGTAATGAGTTGGGAAATTGGCTGATAATCAAGTCTCATAAAAAAATCTGAATCAAAAATGTCTGTACATTTAAGAGCTTTATCTGTTCCATTTCTGAAGTGATCATTTTTTAATAAACATACGAGTATATAGGTTGTGGAAAAGACGTAGCCCTCAATTTTTTTTAAATCGCTTTTACTCGATAATCAGAATTCATACAGATTAATACACGTTCTATCAAAAGGATATAAGCTGGAAATGCCAAATTTATGTCAAAACTTAGTTTTTAGATATGAAAAAAGGATGCCCTGTTAAATTTGCGACAAGGAAAAAGGGCTTACGGCCAATCCGTTTTATTCCTTTTTCTTGAATAACTTACTAGATTAATATCATATTGAATAAATAAAACTAGTCTGACTTTAACTAAAAATCATTAAATAAATGATTTTTATGCCTCCTATAAATTACTTTATATGTGGGTTATGTGCTTTTTTTCTTTCCACAATCGATATGGAGTTTAAAATTATGTTCTTTGATGAATCTAACTGATTTTTATCTAAAATATTAATTAGCAAATTTGTGTTCCAGCGCGATGGTAAAATTGGTTGAAGTAATTAGTTGTAATTAAATAAGCTTTGTTTTATAGCAAATTAGAGATAGATCTTGAGCCAATCTGATCGAGTGATTTTTTTCATCATGTCAATTTAAATGCGAGGTTAAATATGAAATAAAAAGGTTGAAACTCAATTAGTGGTAACTAAAATTTTAATATACACGGGTTACGTCATTTTTTCTTTCCGCAGTCGATTATATAATACAAACTAACAAAACTTTGCGCTCCTTGTATTTAAAAGCCCTGTTGATGTAGCCGAAGGCAGTATGTAATCGTGCTTCTTGGAAGTTCGTCAGAGGCCCGCGGCTCGTTTTTGTTTGAACAATACCTTTTTAGTCTTCCCGTCATAACACTACACTCAATAACATCGTCCTTTCAGAGCTTTTTTTATCTCCTGGCTCGTGCTTTGACAGAAATCCGAGTCAAGTTGAGTGGCCAGATGATATTATTGTAATGTCAGCTTGATATGCGTCGGGAACTTGACTGACGTAAATGTGTATTTCGTTGATAAAAAATATCAAAAACTTTATATCGCATTATGATACAAAAAAAATGAATCAATTTGTGCAGTTATTTTTCATACTACTATCTAATCAAGTACACAATGTATCATAAATTATATACCAACCCAGACAGAAAAAGACAAATCTGGGCTTTAATCGATCGTTATTTCGGTGGTAATAACCTTAACCCTTTCGTTATTGAGTTATTTTTTTACGCACACACGTATTAAACACTAAAAATTTCACTTCTATCAATTCAACTAATATCATGAAATCAATCGAATTGAATATGCAGATTTGTAGGCAATACACTTTTATTTCCAAATAACGAACAAAATAAACTGGAAAGTTATTCCAAATTGATAAGAATGTGTGTAACATTAACACATATGGCCACTCCCATTTCGGAATCAAATTAGTACTTGAGAAAGAATTTGAACTCATATGACTTATTATTGTGGCATTTTATGTGTTATGAACGGCAATATAAGCAATATTTCGTTTCTTTACAAATCGTAATAATTATAGAAAGTGTATAAGGGATTTTTTTAATGCTGACGTCAACTTTTTTTCTCATTTTTTTTCGCAATGTTTTCGTATTTTTTTCTAGCTTAAAATGGATGATTCAATTATACTGACATTTACATACCATTGGTAAATCTATTTAGTAAATAGATTAAAATAAATAATAATATTTTATAAAAAATGGTTTTGAAAATAAGGCAACAAGACACGTGAACGTACATGTACATCTATACTCCTCGAAGGGTTAATAAGCGGTTTTATTTATGAGTCCATTATATATTTTTCTTTTTTATATACGGCAGTTTTACTTTCTTAAAGAGTGATCGAAGAAATATATTTGATGTTATTAGTAGTAAATTTTGAAAGATACAATTTTATATCTTATATAATAAAATGTATCTGGAATTGATTTATTAGCCAAAATGTATATTGCTTTCTTTGGATTGTTTTTTTTTTCATAATAGATTTAGAACGTATTCTTAATATATAAACAATCTTCGCATCAACACATCGATTGATCAGTCCACAAACCGGTCAACTCCATTTTTATAAAATGTTTAGGAGTAACAAAAAACTACGATGAATTTGTATGTTACTGCACATCATGTTTATTGACGTCTGTGGGTGATTTGACGTATTTTAGATTTTTTGTGCGTTCTGTGTACGATAATAAAATTAAAGCTGAATAAAATAGCATCGAAATCGATTTTCGGACCATGAGTGGAGTTAACTGGTTTGTAGATTAAGAAATCGACGTTCTTATGAACAGAAAAGTATATTTCTGTTTTTTAACCAACTCATTTAGTAAGTAAAGAATTTTCACAGATTATCACTCCAGAAACGAAGTATAAATAGATCTTTATAATGTACATATGTCGTGACGTTTTCGGCCAAAGATCATAAGCGTAAAACTATATGACGCTTACGATGTTATGTGTATCATACGATATTATCAGTCCATGCAGATATCTATTTAGAACTGATTTGACCAAAAAAAAACCAAAATCGCAAAAAAAAAAGTTTTCGCTCACGATATTTTGCCGAAAGCCGTTCAATATGTTTCGACAAATTCTTCACGAGAATTGTCAGATAATTATTTGTTAGGCATTAATCTTGCAATTTTGATTTGTAAAAATCGAAGATTTGTGGGAAATGAGCCTGTATATTTTTAGCATCTAAGTGCGGACGCTTAGCTCTTATGAACCTCTATTACTATGCTAATTTTAGTCAATTGTTTAAGTGACGAAAATAGATATGCCAACTAAAAAAAAACTGCTTGCGTTCTCAATAATGGCTACGCAAAGGCTTAATTTTATCAACAAAATTATTAATTAAAAAATATATAATACCGATATAAAAAAATTCATAAAAGTTCTACTCTGAATTGCTCATTTCATTACTAATATAATATATCTAATAATTTACAAATTAACAAGAAAATTCAAGATAACTATCTCGCCTTTAACTCATAGTCTGTGATGAATAGTGATCAGTATTTCTATTTTATATTATTTCTTCAAATATACTGAATATAAGATCTGCATAATTTGTGTATTCTTTACTGAAATTCCTATAATTTCAATTATATCATTGCAAAATTTAAAAAAAATATCTAAATCAACAGAAATAAATATTTCATACTAATTATGTACCAGCATATACATGTGTGTATTAAATGGTTTTGATGTGTCTTGTACAGCATCAATCAGTCATTTGAATGATACCCATTATATTTGAAAGAGAAAGACCGATTGTTCAACGTATGAATACCATCTGCCATAGAATGTCACCTGTCTGTTTTCACGGTGATGCTTTCATGTATTGCACTTTATTTATATTATTTGACTTTTCGTACATAATAGAACGGCTTTTGTAAATAAATGAAATAATTAGTTTATCAGATTTTAAATAATGCAAATTTAAAACATATATTATTAACTGGACGCTTAGGGTTCAGTACTGTCGATTTCGGCACAGTAAGGTGCGAGTTAAAAAAAACACCATGTATCATGGTGATAGCAACATATGTATGTTTTCGACCAGGTTTTAAATAAATGATAAATCTGTGTACACTCGAAAGGAATGATAGAAACGTCCTACGTTTATTTTTTAAAGCTTATGAAAATCGTGTCTAAAGTTTTACCACTTACATTCTTTTAACACGCGTGTTACAATAAAGAATGTTAGTGGTCTAGTCCCCATACATCATCTTAGCCCACGCCAAAAAGCCTTCGAGCAGACGCTTTCAATTTTTACGATTTAGATTAGGGTTAGAGAAGAAGGCTTTCAAGGAATAACATTATAATCGAGCACGCTTTGAATTTGTGTGTGCCATAAGTATTATCATTTCATAAATTGATACTCTGTAGCTAAAATATATATTTTTTGTATTTATTTTTTACCATGTTCGCTAGAAAAGTAGAGCCCATATATCTCGACAATGGAGATAAATAATAATGATTTTTGTCAGTCAAGCTGTCAAGTTATCGAGTATCTAGTTCTGTATAATTTTTTTTTTTAGCTATCCACTATTCTTATTTATGTTAGTATATTTTTTACACGGTATTGCGTGAGATGTATCTATCACGTAAAAGGACGGTCCGGTGTAAAGACTTTTAAAAAAAATCTGACAATGCAGGACTGGATGGCCACTGGGTTCAGCAATTGTATGACGACCATTTCTCTGAAAAATAATTTATCAAGACACGTCTTCAAATTACGCAAATTCATGTACTTCACTTTCAAAGCAGAAATCTCCATTTTCTATAGATATAATAAATAATATAGAGACTTTTAACCGAAAATCAAATAGTCGTTGGCTTACGCAAGTTCACGTATGAAAGCTTCTCACAGATTCGTCAATAATTACGAGTAATCAATACCTTTACTCGTTACCTTTAGACACTTTCGTCAAAGACAAACCATTCATTATTTCAAGCGTCTTTATTATTATTTTTCTCGTCTCTCAGTGAGTGCATTTTCAGTATAAAATAAAGCTTAATAATAATTATCACAATATATACAGTTGAGAAACACTGGTTACAAAGGCATCCACTCCGTTCCATTCTCGCGACGCGTAGCAATTATATTTGATCGATAGCTAAACTTTGGCAAATTTATTCAAAAGTTAATACTTGGGTACTTATTGCATACTTATAAATTATAACTAGGCTTAACTTTGAAGATGATTTTTTTAAAACATTCTATATAGCTATATAAGTATTATATCATATTCTATTTTTATATTAAATAATCGGTGTTACATTATTTAATAATAAAGTAATATAAATATTTAATATGATATCCATACTTTTATTTCATCTATACTTAAGATATTTTAATATATTATCTTTATATTACATTAGGTTATGTTGTGGCTTTAAGTTTTTCATGAAATGGTAATATTTATATCCATCCAGTGGTTCGTGTGAAAATATATGATTTCCATGATTTTTTAAATTTGTTGTCGAATTCATTTAAATAACGTGAACACGTCATGTTAAAGGAAAAATGACTGAGAAATGAATATAACTTGATATAACTAATTCCAAGGTTTTATATGCAAACAATAATATAATATTATTGAAATCCCAACACAAAACGACCAAAAATTTTATTAACACACTCAAAACATTTGATAACTTTTAAATTAGTACGTTTTTCAATAATTTAATAAACAATAAAGATGTAGTATATGCCACGTAAACATTTAAATGTTACTTTACAGTCTTAATACATACAAAATTCATACTAAATTTTAGTTTGTTTCTTTAAAAGTTAAATTGCATTTCCCTCTTGTTTGTTACTATGTGGCCTGTATGGCTTCTGCTTCTATATCCAATTAATAATAATTGAAAAAATATAAAGACATATGTTTTTTTTAAATTGCTGCCATTTATTTGTATACCACAGACAACTCAAATACCATAGACAGCCTCCTGAATTCGCTATTATCTTTGACCACAAAGGCAATCATTCAAAAAATATACATCATCTGACGTTGTAGTATTGCATTGTGGTTACCTACTGCCAAGCTCTGCGGTAGATATCGACTATGAGACTTCCCGCTGGGGTAAGCGGGTTTGAATCCCTGGACGGGCTATTATGTCAAAGGTGGACATTGTGAGGGTTCACCTTGCTTACCACACAAGATGATCAGCCTGATTGCAGCCAGGTAGATATATTGAGGTGAGACACGCAAGCTGCTTGGCGTAAGGATCAGGTTTCGATGTCGGAAATTGATAATATCGTCAGGATCACTGCAATTGTAAAGCTCCAAACTATTCAACTTGCAAAATATGAATGTATACTTCATAATGAATATAAACTTACAATTATATGCACTAAAAATTAGTTTTTAGCTAAAGCTTTATTAAAAATTGTAAAATTCTAGCATCTTCTATGTGGTTTTTTACGTTATAAAGATAAAATTTTAAAAAATATTTGATTTTTTTGTTATAAAAGAAATGTCTAGATATAAAAACTACCTAATGTGCCCAGCATACACCCGCACCGTCCTTACACCTGGTTTCAATCAACTGTATCCCGCAACTCTGATATCGAGAAGCGATCTACTTTATTTGACGGGAATATCCCGGGAGTAAATATAAATTACCCAAGACTTGCATATAAGTGTGCTGAAGAAATAATAACTGGTGAGATATGTATGTATAATTTTTGGTAACCAGACAACTGCACGCAAGATAGCTTCGCACCGGACAATTACTCACAATACAAGTGCACACATAGACAACTGCACGCATGACAAGTGCTCACATGACATCTGCGCACACATTGAAGTACTCACACTAGCACAGAAATATTAGAACATTTTATACTTAAGTTACTTAATTATAGTATGGGTAGATTAGAGAACAGTTTTAAGATTATGTGTATTTTGTGATATCAATTTTAAAAGTCTGTTTATGGGACAAGCATAATTCGCCTTTACGTTGTGGGATGGCGCATACGGTTAGATCAGATCGCGTTTGGTATTCCAATGCCTTTAAAGTTGATAGAGCCATCATATATGCATGGTTGTATGGCTAATTATTGATTAAACAATAATTGGCTTATAACCAAGTATTGGGAAAAGAATCTATCAAGATTAGTCTTTGCTGTATAAAGATCCACATCGCTCATGACAAAGCAATACATCGTATTCCACACGGTGAAAATTGTATAGAATATAAAATAAACTCTCTTCTGTCACTATTATGAAGTTATTTTTTTATATTTTTAATAATACTATTCAATTAACTATTATTTTTCAATTTTGACATTCAAAATACGGAATTTTATTGAATGAAATTGATTATAGAGAGTTTTTATCATTTTTTATATTTGTTTCGCTGTGTGGTATACGAGGTATTGCGTTATCATGAGCAATATATAACATTGATAGAGAATATATAATAGGCACACAGTGATGATCCGAATGCTCAACTTTTGAAAAAGATATTTTTCTTTTTTATAGCATGTTCACTCCCAAAGTGGAGTAGATGGATCTACACAGAGTGAAGATATCCACTCCGGAAGAGGAGTTTATGGGTTTCCCACATTGTGAAGATGTTTTGACAGATTATTTTTCACGTGAATTTTTGTCAGATAATTGCTCAATCCAAATGGGCAGAAAAAGATATTCAGTAATAAAATAACAAAATTATTTGTAACCGAAGTCGGTCTGTTCGATGTAGGTCTGATTTATTTCTTCATTATCGTGCCGCAAAAAATATTGATATGTTTCATACGTGTTTTAATACTGTCGTGTACCTTTTAGCGAGACGGCTTCCTTCTCAGAATCTTAATGACCCATTAAATTGTAATCACTTTCAGGTGATTTTCATTTTATTCTTGCAAAATATCGTATCGACTTTTGCATATTAATGAGGCGTATCAAGGAGCTTTTGCTGAAAAATAAACCATATTCTAAAGCTTTTTTAAAAACAATAAAACTTCTGAGCGAACAGCCTTCAGTGATATTTGGCGTATACATGCCGGAAAGATCCGCAATAACTAACTAAAGACAAGCAAACTGACAGCATTCTAGTTACAGAAAATACAGAATTGGATAAATTTAAGTTTAATCCCATATTTTACAGCTAAATCAGTAACGTAGCACTAAACAATTTACTTGTTTTCTTCTAATACCATGCTCGTTCCTAAAGTAGAACATATGGAACTTCACAGTGTGAAGATATCCACTCCAACATATACACATAAATTTTGTTTTATAATATAGATAAAACAACATCAAACTGTAATCTAAATAAAATCCGAAAAAATACAGGACTGGATGCCCATTGGGTTGAGCAATTGTCTGACAAACAATTCTCGTGAAAAATAATCTGTCGGGACGTCTTCACATTGTGAAGATCCTTATACTCCTCTTTCGGAGTGGGTATCTTCATACTGTATAGATCCATATGCTCCATGTTGGGAGCAAACATGGCTTAAAAAAAAACATACTCATTCTCACTTGGGTGAAACATTTCGAATTATTAATAAAAAAATGGTTTGAGTGACTGCCTGACAAACAATTCTCGTGAAAAATAATGTGTCAAGACATCTTCACATTGCGGAGATACACAAGCTCCTCTTTCGGAGTGGATATCTTCACACTGTGTATGCTCCATGTTGAGAGCAAACATGGTACAAAAAAACCCGAAAGTGCGATACATATAATAATTTTTATACCATCTTCACTCCAAAAATATGGTTTAGAGATCTTCGTAGTTTGAAAATTTTCAGTCCAGAATCTATGTAGGTTACATTCCTTTTCCTTTCCACAGTCGATGTACAGGCAGGAATTTTATTTTTAAAATAGTATTAATATATTTATCAAGTTGAATAAAATATATAGTATGATTAGTTTTAAAAACGAACGACTTTCTTCATCGAATATTCACGTTGTTAAACACCATCTTACCGTGTAATAATTCAAGTCACACATAAATCATTTTACCTTTTTAAAACTTAAAACCTTCCTACGCACCGGGAGACCAAATATACCTCATATAAAAAATATACGCACTGTATAAACTGAGATTGAGTCGTCAGCATGTACATACTTATCGTGTGTGGCAGGTGGATCCGTGAACATTAATTCAAAAATACAACAGCACCGTACAATTAAAAATAATTATTTATTAATTAAACGGTGCTGTTGATAGTTTCAGTTTCCTTTAACCAATTATTTTGATGGCTTAATAAAATTTAACATCCTAATTTTTAAATAAAGGCTTTTACATTGTGTAATGGTTAAACGCAATTTAATTTTGTTAATAGATGTCTATCGTATTTATTATAATATTCTTTACATAATAGATTATGTTGAATTCAATTTGTAAATTTACGTTTAGTGTAACTTGACGCAGACAAATTTGTGTAAGTCCGAATGTCTGGGTTCAACCACATATTGGACCTGCTAGTACGTCCAACTTGGTTGTTACGAGGAAGAATAACATTGCTTGATACATATGATGATATTTTCACATAGTTTTTTTGCCAAATACGGTTTTAATGTATGTTTTATTTATTATTCAACTTAAGCCCACTCAAGCGTGTGTGAATTAAGGGGCATTATTTTGCCGGTATTTTTTGTTCCCGGGAAGCAGGAAATTTTAAATCATATTCCTGTGAATCCGGATATGTATTATTACAAAGATAGAGAGAGCGAAATATATGAGAAACATCAAATAATTTTTATAAATAAAAATGTCAATGTTCGTTTGTTCAAAATCTTAAATCTTTAAAAGTTCTTCACCGATCGCTTTCAAATTTGACACAATGTTGCATTTAAATACGCGTGTGTTTTGATATACCTACTATTAAATAAATGTCAGACAGGTAAAAGCATGTTTTTTTTCAATTCATTTATTTTCAACCGGACTGAGCCACAGCAACGCGTGGCCGGGTACAGCTAGTCTCAAATATTATTAAAAAATCTCTTAAATTTTCTTCCTTACTTTATGACCCGGCTTGGTTTAAGCTCATTCTTCAAAATTATTTTATTTTTCTTATTATTAGAAATTTATTTGTATACTTGACTGCATTCATTATTCTTAGTCTCTTGGTTATCATTGGTGATAATATTAAAAGTTCAAAATTATATATACGGCCTAAAAGTGACCTTAAAAATATCATATGAAAATATCACGTCGCTAATGTTCACCATTCGGGAGGAATTCTTGTGACGGATGGACACACACAACTATTAGCTCATATTTACCGTAAGTGCACTTTTTGTCAAATTTGAAATAAACATGAGGTTTTATTCTAGTCTCTATTTAACATCATAATCAAAGATCGATAAATTCCCAACGGCAATAAAACCCAATAAAAAGTGGATTTGAAAATTACGAATTAATTATTATTATCGTAATTAATCCTAAAATTTAAATAAAACAAATATTTAATTTTACTCTAAGCATCCGTAGTTCAATGACAAAGCCCACGAAATAAATGATTTTCTAAATTTTTATTTTTATTTAAGAAAAAAATAAGAAATAGTGACAAACAAATAAATCGATTTGCCAATATTTTACCAAAGTGCACTTATGGTAAATAGGAACTAAGCGACTCATTTTATAGATATAATAGTACATTGATCTCTTGGGTTGACTGTTATAGTATATTATTATATTTTGAGCTATTTTTAGAGCCTATGTATTATATTTTCGCAGGGTAAAGTGAACAAAAATAAACCATACAATGTCAGTTACAAGGTTACGAGTAGAGAACTTCCTGAATGAAAAACATCCGTGAGTGTTCAATTGAGTCGACGACCTGTATTATCCTCTATTACCTGTAAGCTCTGAAAGCTTTTGATGTTGTGACCTTTAACATCCGGATGACGTAAGACGATATACAAAAAAAAGCTTTCGATATCGCCAATTGACGCACAACTAAAAATAAGAAACTGAAATTCAACTGAGAATGTATAACTATATATCGACTGTGAAAGACAAAAGGCTGTAACCACACATTACAAATTTTACAGTGGACACAAGAAAGATTTATCTAATGATTTCTGGGCAAAGTCAAAATATTAAATAGACACTACTTTGAAGTAAATGAGAAGTACACCAGACTAAAACTGGTGCTTTATTAACTAAATCTGATATTAATTTGAAAAATTATTAAAAAAAAAAAACAATAAAATTGATGTGGTGGAAGTTCTTTTTCCAGATTGAAAATTTTACAAACCGTCCTCTTTTTAGGCCGAAAGCTACATTTAGATACTAATTCGCCATTTGCAGTTTACATATTTTTGATAGAACGTGTATTAAAAGCTTAAGGTATTCTAAATAAGTCACCTTTATTTTTACTTGTATTTTAAATTCACGATACGAATTCGAGGGTTTTAATGAATGGAAAATCAAATGAATTGCCGACTCTCGTAAAAATATTTACTAAAATAATTTTATGCATGTATACAAGGTTTCATTAACATCTCTTTGTAGAGAGGAGCAACGACTAACAATTAAATATAATGGAAATAGCAGTGATCTCACTGTAGGTGTCATATTATCATGTAACTTATTAATTTTTGTGTCATACAATTCGTTATTTAATTCATAACATATTTTTATTCATCCAGGTAGTAAAAGCAGTTTAGATAAAATTACATAGGGCATTTACCGCACACGTAGGATCCCTTATTAGTTTCTCTAATCGAAAAATCGATGGAAAAAATCTGTTAAGGAAATTACCTGACAAAAAAATGCAGGTACGCCTTTTGTCTAGCTAATAAATAACGAATTTAAACATTTTTTTATATCTAAATTGTTTATACTCTATGTTCAAGATATTGTTCGGGCGCTTTAGGGAGATAAAAAAATGATTAAGTAACAAAAGATTCTCAATCTGTTAAATTAATTAAAACTCTTTTTTTTACAAAGTAAAGATTCATTATACTTATTTCAGAAACTATAGCTATAACCTCCGCGCTATTTATATCGGGTGAAATTTTTTACAAATTTATTTTCGTACTTTATCGGTATTCTGTCCATTTCACAGCGGTTGAATAATTATATTTATTTATTACTAGCTGTACACGGCCTCGCGTTGCTGTGGCTCAGTTCTGGTAAGGTGTCACTGTTTTTCAAAAGAATCATGTTTTTACCTATCACAGGTGTGACATGTATATAATAGTTTGTATATAAACACACCCACGTATTCAAATCCAGCGTTGTGTCAAAATTTCAAAGCAATCGATGAAGAGCTTTCGGAGATTTAAGATTTTGAACAAACGAACATTTATATTTTTATTTATATAGATTATTTACATTAAATTGTATTGCGTACACGTATTTTTGTGACACCATTGTCAAAACTACCTAACTAGACCAGTTTCTTTTAGAAATATTATATTTATACTTTGATACTCTATGGAAAATTACTCAATATTTTTTTATGTATTCAATTTAGAAGAAAAACACGAATTTTATCTCTAAATATATTAAAATACTTGATGCTTTTTAAAAAAATTTATACAATTTTAGATAAAATACTTCTTGTATATATGATTGATAATTAAAAATATTTTTAGGGTAAATTTACGAAAGGATTTAATTCAAAAATACATAAAATAGTACATTATTATGGAAATAAAGTTTTTTTAATCATTTTGTGTTTATCTGCTTTATGGTACCTGATTTATGTCTAGAGTTTAAATGGGAAAAACATTTTTTTTTCCGATATGTTACTCAAGTAAATTTCGTGTGGATTTTCTGAAATAATTACAATTTTCATAAAAATAAAAAGAACAATCATTTCATAAAAAAACATGGCGTTTTCAGTAAATAGCTAATTGCTTGTTGTTCTTACTCCAACGGTTTGTTTTTGTTTCCTGAAACTGGATTTCGCAGAACCTACTTCCATAACATTAGAACATTTCTAATTTAAATAAATTTAACCTCTGAAAATAATAATTCAAAAGAATATTTCACCGCTTGTTATTCCGGATAATCAAATTATCTTTGAAAATTTATTGGATCCTTGCTTAACAGTTATTCTCAAATTGTGTTAAGACTATAAATTATCTGAACTGTCGAAATTCCCAATTTGCTATCAGATGATGTTAAAATCATTACCTTTATCATTTTCACCGCCAATTGTTTAAGAAAATACCTTACTATGAGTTTATTGAACTAAAAAATATCCCATTTTAAATAAAACTACTAAATAATTAGATTTTTTTTAATAAAGAATACAAAAAGCTTTAAAGGTTGAACAAAGCTTTAGTTTAAAAGATTCTCAAAGGTTTATCAATCAAAAGATTTTCAATATATTTTCGTGAATGAGAATAAATAAATTATATTTTTAATAAATCTTTTTTTCAAATTGAATTTTGTTTTGAGACATAATTCTATTCTGTATTTATTTTGTATTTTTTTAAATATTATAATAAAGTCTTGAATAGTTTATTGAAAAATGTAAAATAATAATTAAAAAAAAAATACTGGAAGAAAATTCATAAAAAAACTACACAATTATAAAAAAATATCATAGCTTAAAACCTTGAACACACAATAAATACAGATTTACAGCGCAAAATTATTTTCATTAAATAATACACACCGCCATCGTGTTTATCTGTATGTCCCAATTGTTTTTATTAAGTATCAAATATATGTAAAATGAATGAGAAACTAAGACGTCTTGTAAGTTTTAAGCTGTAGAAGAAAATACGTAAATAAAATAATGATCACTGTGCAAATGATATTTTCATTTGTAGCTTTTAAGCTCTTTATTTCAGTTAATAAGTGTTTTATGTCACCGGTGATAAAAAACTTTAAAACTGCGTTATTTGAGTTTGTTATGTATTGTAGATTTATTTTAAAAAATACAGATGACTTTCATAAGTACTGATTACCTTATTTAAAATAAATAATATACGCGTATATTTTTTTGGCATGGTCTAGATTATTTATTTCGTACATGTTGTAACATTATAAATTACAAGTTTAATACGTTAACAACACGATATACA
>JAGVSQ010006695.1:4990-16064 GCA_022683975.1 Rhyacophila evoluta | reverse complement strand
ATTCGAACCCGCATTCCCCGGATCGCTGGGCGCGCACGCTACCAACTACGCTATCGGGGAGACAGAGCACTATACTAATTCAAAACTAAGTATACAATAAAAAAATATATTCTTCGATCACCAGCGTTTGGGTCATCTCTTATTAATTAAAATACTATATAATATCATTAATACAAAAGAATTTTCATATTATTATTATATATTAGTAAGCACATTTGTTTATAACATATTTGAATCCATAGCAATGGCCCTAGTCCGGTGTATGTCCAACCAATAACTCGGCAATGAATTATAGCATATTTTTATATCTAGACCTATATGATGAATAACATCTTATTAATTATAACAAATTGACAGTAGGTATGCATACTAACAAATAAAAAAATGTTAAATAAACCAAATAGTTCAAAAGAGCAAATAGATCTATACAGTGTGAAGGTGTCGACTCCGAATATGAAGGATATGGATCTCCGCAAACTTAAGACACTCTTTGACAGATTATTCTATACGAGCATTGGTTTTCAGACTGTTGATTAACCCAATGGGTATCCAATCCTACATTTTTGTATTTAAAATATATAATAGTTGCAGAAATCGACACTGTATTCTCCGGATGCAAAATGCGCACGGTAACCTCTTGGTTACTAGGTAGAAAATATATGGATGAACGAAATATGGCGAAAAATATCCTTCAGGTAAATCAGGTAGCAATATAATACAGTATTGCACACAGTATTTGTGTTTTTGCACAGTATTTACATGTATTTGGTAAGTTATGTGTATTAATGCTTGGAAATGGATCATTGTTAAAATATATTTCATGTACCTGCTGTAGTTTCTTATTTGTTTACGATGTATTCTGATATGTCATAAATTAATCTAGTAAAAAAGTTTCAATTTTTTTCATTTATTACCTGAAAGTTTGTGAAACGAGAAAGTGTCAAATTATCCTAAAAATATGATTTTAAGGAAGTTATTTCTATAAATCCTGTTATCTTTTATTACTACGCAATATCTTGCGCAATAGCTGAGGTATTGTTAAAAAATAACAACAAAAATCATTCATTCAGGGGTTTGTTTTTTTCTGAAAATTTGTGAAAAATTTCATGGAATTCAGAGACCTCCCAAGCGACGGCACCCACTCTGCGGCGCTACTCTAACAATCATCTAATAAATTGTTGTAAAAGCTTGGTTTACAACTCACCGCATCCTTTTTCCCTTTTGAAATGACTCGTTTTTATGTAAAAAATATCAAACGTATTATTAACTTAACATAATAAATTCTAGATTTTAACAAAGATATTTCATCATTTGTATCTATAATATACTTACAGCTTACAAAGGTAAACAGTTTCACAAAACTTTCATCACGCCTTTATTGGTCTACAGATTTGAGTGATGGGTATTGGTTCCATGAGAGCTGTTACGCAGAAGAAATTTGCACACATATAAATTTAATGTCATTTTAAACTGAATTTACGTCAGTATAGTTGAGATAGATTCATATTTCATTTGAACTATTCAATACAGGTGTGTAAAATTATAATGTGCGTAATTGGCTTGTATGAGTTTGTCTGTTCACCCTGGTCTTATCAGAAAATAATGAGATCAAGTTGGAAATCTTTAATTAATGTCTGTGTTATCGTATGTGAAGATGAAACGCGGACGAAGAAGATATAACCAGTGAGTGTGTGTGTTGTACGGTGATCTCCAAATTCGAGTCGGTTAAGCAAATTATGCTTTGAATATTTATACAAGAAATTAACCAATTAAAATGTTTCACTTCATTAAAATAACACAACAAAAATGGGACAGTAGAAATCTCTGGCGAAAAGACAAAGCATGAATAGAAACTCAGAGGAAGTTTGCTGGTGTATAGTTTAATAAGGCGACCAAGACCGACACCAGATTATGGCGGTCACGATAATATTAATTAATCATTGAGCGATTAGCTGACAACCAATTCCACTCAAAAAAAATTTTTTGGTATGTATTATTTCGCCTAGATACAACATGGAGATCCCTTTGTCTTGATCTTATCTTGTTTTAACTGCGAAACTGGTAAATAAAAAATAAATTGTTGTTTCCCATTAAATGATACGAGATTGCGATAAATTAATCGGAATTAACCTTTATGCTAAAATTATTTATAAAAATCTACACATTTTTAATAAGATTTATGTAAAAAAAAAAAAAATTGTTTAAGAAATTATGTTTGTAAATCATTAAAAATTAACAAAAATATCATCAATTTTTGCTTAGTTGTTACTCCAGGCGATATATTTTAAAAAACTTCAGTGAAATGTAATATTTCTGGATTTCCAAGTAACTTTACGTGAGAAGTTAGAAAAAATATTCGGTACATAACAAATAATTCGTATTTACATGTTGGATCAATTCACACCATGGAATGGCTACCGGCAGCCGTTTTTTCATTTTTTCATGTGCGCAGGCAAGATACACCTATGAAGAAACGGCAGCTCTGTCAACTTTATTCTGTATAATTAATAGCTGAAAAGTTCACTCATGGGTGGCTATTTTTCTCAAACTAACTCGTAAAATACAGACCGGGAAAACAATACAGATACGCAGAGCTATCGAGACAAGGAAAATTATGGCATATTTACTGTCACACAATAAGGTGCGTGAATCAATAAAATTATATTTAATAATTAGAATTGTAAATCACTATTCTGAGAATTGATAATAAATGACTTGTTCTTCAAATTTGAAATGTTGATTGTAGGTTCACATATAAACATTTGAAAAAGTCTATTATTATATTTATTCTACTAACTCAATTGAAAATGAAATTTTCAAGGAAACAATATGAAGTGGAATTTAATATTTACGATAAACACAAATAGACAAATTGGATACTGAGAAAAAAACCAAAACGAATTTATATTTCCATTTTCATGGTAAGACCATGCATTTTCTATATGGTATACTAATAGTGTACACAAATCAGTTTCATTGATATGCGTGTTATGTAACTAGGCATGAACAGTTCATATATTATTTTATACATAAGCTTTTGAAATTGTAGGTATAGGTTACGTTTCCATTATTTTTATAAAGAAAACCAAATTTGATTCCTAGATAAAAATACAAATTAGAAGAATTAACACTATCGACTAACTTTGCTTGATTTTTAAATTTATTTAACAGTCAAGACAATACAGAAATTGTTAGTTAATAAGCATTCACCAAAGAGTTCTAGGTTGTAAAGACATATTACTAACAATGAATAATTATACACAATGTTTTGGTAATTTATATTATAGTATAAGGTTACATTTATTTTTCTTTAAATCAGATCAAAAAATATTATATAGCATACCTGAGTACTCACTGATGAAGTAATTCACACGCATAATTTATACGACTATGCTCATTGGGTTTTTGTTAAATTTAACAATCATATTTGCGACTCGAGTTCAATATTCATTAAGTGCAAAGTAAAAAATTACGAATGTTACGACCCCATTTCGATGCTAATATATGAAAAGAAACCATTCTTCGTGGCGTTTTAAAAAGCTAGTGTATCCTTGGTCGGGAATTTATTACCAAGCGGCTGTAAAGCCAATGTACATGTACCTATGCATCATGGGTTTTTGTGTCCGGGTGAGGTTGATATTTGCCACGGAATATCAAATTATTTAAATACAGGTAATTTCATAACTAATGCATAAACTTTCACTGATTGAACATCATTATTTTTTACATATCACAAACAAAAATTTTGAGCTATATTACAAATTTTTAAGACAATTTATTCACTTAGAAGATGAGCAAATCTATCGTCTTCAAAAATAATCTGAATACCTCGTTCAAATCTTTATGCACTACTTACGTAGTGAACATGCTTAAATATTGTATAGTATCATTACAAAAAAAGATAGATTCATATGTGATAAGGTAAATGAGAGTTCGATTTCTACATCTGGTGGATTTTTAAAAATCTGAAAATACAGAACCGGATACTCATTGCCTGAGAACCAACTTTTCTGAAGAATATTTTTTCTAGAAATGTGTTCACACTGGGGTGTGGACTTTCAGAGTGGACGTTTTCACACTGTGTAGATCCATGATATATTTATGAAATATGATAAGGAGTTGAGTATTATCTTACTAAGTTTAATATGAGTCTATAAATAATCGTTTGGTAGTAAATCAAAATGTTTATTTACTAATGTAAAAATATGTGTGTAATTCTAAATTTTTTATAAGTCTGTCAATAGTTATTTCAGTATTGATAACAAACAACATGCATGATGTCGATTTTTTTTTTTAATTATTAGAATTACAAAAAAACTTATTAAGCGATATCTGCCAAGTAAATGTTAAATATGTTAATAATGTCAGCAGTCGATTAAAAAAATGTTAACAAGACTTAACAGGTTCAGTTGAAAAAATTAAAACGACGGTCCAATACTTCACCAAGTCGTAAAAGCGGTTTCTTTACCAAAGTGTGAAGATTTAGATTTGATTCCCCCAGGCATTTTTCAAACAGTAGCTCCTAAAAACTGTGAATTACTTTATATGCATGCTTTATAAATTGACCGAAGGCTTCTGGGGTGTTACAAATGACTGTCAGCTGCACACGAATATCTTCATCTACAGATACCGAGCTATGCCGGAACGGGCAAACCTGTTCGAACGAAATAATTTATCGGCGGTTATTAATAAAATGAACAATAAACTTTGTGGCTAAAGTGGGCTTATAAATTTAGTAGCTGTGTTATGAAAACTGAATAGTTATAACACATAATCTTGGTAAATAATTAAACATATAATATTAAATAATATTATACATATTACAAAGATATATATATTATTTTTGTCAATTAAATATTCAATACCTATTATCTATAGAAAATACACAAACTATTTTCCCAAGCGGTGTATACTAGTGATGTAACATTTTAGCATGTGATTTTGACAACCATTTCTAGAAATTTATTATCAGAAATTGGATCTAGATCAATTGTTTTACCTTCAACTATGTAAATTATCGTCGACAAGAAAATAAGAATATTGTGTACAGTCAAACATTAACATATTTTTTTTTACAGGATGAATAAAACTAATTTTAATTAAGAATGACTTCAAAACATTCCATTTAAACCATTTACTAAACCACCAAAGGAAAACCATTTACTAAATTTAGCATGATATAAATAGCACAGTTGGAGTTATATTCACTTAGAAACACCATAATTAAAAAGGTTGAACTATTACAATTATTGAATACTCGAGTACCGTCTTGCCAATTTATAATCTGGAGTATTTATACGAATCTTAAAAAAGTGTAATGAATAAATATCCATCAATAATACGCACTCAATTATTACGTAGCATAAATACCCAAGTACTCATATTGTGAATAATATTTGTATTTTTAACTATGACAGATTGTAAACAGCAGTATATTTTCGATGTTTGTAAGCCGTCTACAAAAAGTACTACAATTTGATTTTCGCTGTCATCATCAAAGCCTTATAATTTTCCTCGACCAAAACCCTGTGATACCAACAACTCGTAGATTTCACCCTATCAAGCCACTGAAACCACGGTGCATCAGAATTCCCTTTTTCCTACCTCTTACCTAACTGAAACTATATGGAGACTGCTATGGGCTTAGTTTTCTGACTATTTTATCTAGGGTAGGTATCGAAACGTTTACATATTTTTCTATCCCGCATATAATCTAGCTTATGATCCTGCTATGACAAACTGTTTTCTTTTATGTTGGCTTTCTTAGGGGAGAGAAATTAAGAAAAACTTATCCTCCGGGGGTTTTTTTCTTTTCTCACGCCTTAAATAATGGGTCTATTGAACCTATCTGCAAGAATCTTGTGAATAATAATATTACATATCTGGCCCATTGCAAGCAAAAATATAAGTCAAGAATTATTGTCAATTTTAGATTAAGGCATATATTACACCTGTGGCCTATTTCTAGAAAGGCATATGTCAAATATATCGAATGTTCAGTTTAGGTGATTGTTCCAGTTCCACGCCATGGAAAGAAGGCGTCCTTGTGCAAAAAGCCTTTTTTTTAGTATTTTATATTTTAATGGCATACTTAATTTAACTACGCCAATATCATTGCACTTAGAAAATATTGGCTTATTCGTTTCATCGTTCGTTTAAAAAGGCGCCCATCATATTTAAACGCCCTAGTGCGATGCATAATATCGACATTAGCACGGCACGGCTTTGATTGTTTCTAATCAATAATATGAAAATACATCACATTATTATAAAATAATATATAGATATAGATGAGCTTAAGGCAGATAATTACGTATTTTTTTAGTATAATACTATAAGAAGGAATATTTTTTTTATATTTACTGATACCATTTAAAATAGCCAATATCTGACATAGGAATTTCTAACATAGTCATAGATTTAGTAGGTGATTTTCGCTACGACGTCAAATATCTGTCTTATAAATTGTTCCAATAATACTTTCTATAACTAGAAGAAGATAACTATTTTTTTGTTAATTTTACAGACAGTGGAATGTATATTATCTTTACGTTGTTACTAATGTTACCTTTGTGATGGACAGTAATTTTAAATTTTATTTTTTAAATGGCGGCCATCGACGTTCTTTCGTTAGGAGCGGCGACCGCCTTTGCAATAGCGGATAGCTCACATGATATTATGGTATTTAATATTCCTAAACATTGTTGTCACTATTTAAGAGCCTTTTACGTTAAACGATCGCATCTCAACATCAACAAAGAGAATGTATTCGTACATAAGTTAACTCGTTGCGTGACGATGCCATTGTCCAATGATTGTCTCGTTTTTTAAAGTTCAAATAAAAGCGAATCAATTACTCGTCTTCTGTTCACTATCAGTTACTGTTGGAAACGCACTACGAGAAAATTAATTATACTAAGTGCTATTTATTATGATTACTGGTTATTTGAATCATCCGCTTTCTAGCACCAAACTTAAAAGGATGTAATCAAAATGGTATAATTCCCAGTGTTATTCGTTCATTATATCATATTTTCGGATAGGAAAGTCAACTTGTAATTAATCACAACAACATTTTTATACAATACTTTACATCCAACGGTACAAATCTGTAGATTTAATAATTTTAGCAAGTTTAGTTTATTTGGTAGGATTACCGAATTTCATGCTGCATTTTTATTTGAATAGTTGTCTTTATTTTTAGCATATAATACAAGTATACTTACTGGTTTTTTTATTTTTTGTATGATATTTGAAATTTAAATAGTGTTAAGTTCATAAATCGTACATGACGGTGTCATAATACACTATAGAATGTGGACATTTCACCTGGAATAAGAATGCAATAAATATATTTTTGACTGTAAAATTATTTACACGAGTAATTCAATTTTATACCACATTCGTTCCGAAAATGGATTACATGAATCTCAACAGTGTGAAAGAGGCCGCTTCAGGAATGGATTATGCAGATCTTCGCATTTCCTGGATTTATTTTTAATGTACTTTCACGCCAATTGGTTATCAACTCAATGCGCGACCAGTTCTGCATCTTTATATTTTTAACAATCCAGCAGCGGTGGGGATCGAACCTTCAACCTCTAGCTCCGAAGCTCGCATGTAAACCAGTTGGCTACCGGGGAGACATATTTATCTAATTGCTAAAATCAAATGTATTTTGTTTTAATAATAAGGTTGTCCATTAATTATGCATGGTTAATTTAATTCAAAAATTCAGCGTGTATGCGAAACTGTGGAAAGTTTGGCTGCAATTAGAATATCTATGTTCGCAAATTTCGGTTAAATATAATATTTCTCTCTTCCTGAAAGAGTTAACTCCGAACAAGCGTTCGCACAAATGAAATATTCGTATACGTAAGTATTAAGAAGATGAGTATGTGAGTACTCGACCGAGTACATTTAAAAAGTCTTGTTCAATGCACAAGAGAGATGCGGCGGACGAGCTTTCAACATTAACGCATTTAACGAATAATAACCATACCACGACCTCCCTAGGTCAACAATTACAATAGCGAAAACTGCTTTGTTACTTTGGTCGACGTAAAAATTAATTTTGTTCAGTTTGAGTGAAATGTAATCGATACACTGGCCGTCGCATCGAATGAGATTGTGCATTACATGCTACGAGTATACTACACTAAAAATTAGTTTCTTCTTTTATAGCTCATACATTATGATAGGTATGGTTACATATTATGGTATAGGAATATATAATAATTCATTTTAATTATTGAAATCCCGATCGCAGTGGCGTAGGTAGAATAATTGCTTTTCCCCACATAACATATAAGAATAAAATATTATACTATTTATTATAGGTTGCGTTTAACGTTCCAGGCCGATGTTCATGTGTCTGTCGAAATTTAGACTGTAGGACAAGCTGTGTATGATATGGCACCGTCCTGTTGGAGCCTCAATTACTGTAGGGCCAATTGATCCACTTCCGTCACAAGTTTATCAACATGTCACGATAGTCATCACCAGTAACTACAACTATAAGTTACGCAAAGTATTCTAAAATCTAAAGCACACTTAACTATGTATGTATATCTAAAATTGATTTTTAAGAAATATACTAAATATAGGCGACTATACGGTTGATATGTATGTGTATAACCGCTAAGTTTTTCCGCTGAGGTGAGTTTTCAGGTGAGTGGTAGTTTAGCATATTTCTGGACGCACCACTGTTAAACGTTAATGATTTATAGGTTGAAACGTTGTCGAATACAACACTATAATTTAGTGTAAGTTTTTCTTCTTGAAAATTAATTTGTAACGCTGTTTTCTTCGTTTTATTTTGAAAATCATAAAACTAATAATAATGTATGAACGCCTAAGTTAGAAGGTGGCGAAGCAAAGTTTTAGACAAATGCGAGATATTGTTGTCACGCCCAATGCACAAATTCTGACGAGTTTCGCCATCTTCAACACATCGTCTAAAGCCATGTTAATAGATTACAAATTCAAGCGGCATGTTGAAACACTTACAGACATTTTTTTATGTTTTTAGAAATGACGGTAGTGAGTCACGCCATTTAAAAATTAGACAGAAACAATATAACGCTGTCCAACTATTTTTTATGATCAGAAACACGTGCCTATCGTAAATGTAAAAAGGATTGATAGGTGGTTTACGTTATTTATGATAAATTTTATTGACAAATTTAATACATCAAAAGATGTGCCTAGGTATCTTTACGTTATATATAATTTATTCCAAGCTACAATTTTTTCAGGTTATAAATCATATTTTTATTCGTTTAGCGTCTCAAATGTTAATTCATGTATATTCACTAAGCCTCGAAGTTTTTGAATGCATTGTTTTGAAAATTATTTAAATTTAATTAAAAGGAATATTTGTATCATTGGTTATCAAGTTTAAAACTGCCTGAACCTGAACCATACATCAAAACCAAATGTAAATTATCCTGAAAGAGAGAAAACACCTTTTAGAACTTTAAACCTTACTTTCACAGGCGCGTCTTACCTTATGCTTGTAACAGGGGGCTATTTTATTATTTTTAGTGCATTTATTAAAATTAAAATTTACTAATTGAGAAGACCGTTTTGCGGACGAATTGTCCACGTAAACGCGGGATGAATTCAGTGGTTCCCGCAAAGGTTGACAATCAACTATGTATCCAGTTTTTGTTTTTGTTTTGTTTATAGTTTAGTTTTTCTTTTAGGTCAATGATATAAGAGTTATTATTTTTGCGTATATACTAGATACTTAAGAATGGTGTGATTAATAACACATTTCTACACGCAGTTACATACATCGGACAGCATCTTTTAGATTGTGGCAGATAATACAAATATTTATGACCAATCCAAGATCAATTTGATTTGATTTAAAATAAAACACGACCCATAAATATTCTGTGCGGAAGCATCCTCATTAAAAATCTTAGTATTTTTCGCATTTTCACGGGAAATGCGGGCATCAACACGTTTGAAATTGACTCAAGATTTTCAGTCAGTAATATTGATACTGCAATTATTTTTAAATTGCAAGCGGATATATCTAAAATACAGCGAGCGAGTGCTTAGGAAAAAAAGATCTCTCCGTTTAATCTTAAAATAGTCTATTTTAAATCATATCCGCTTCGAATGTACAATTTAAGGATTTCCGTAATGTGAAGTTTTTCACGAGAATTGGATACTAAACAATCGCAACCGATTGATATTCTGTTCTATAAGTTTTGTTAAAAATTACAGCTACGGGATTTGAATTTATTAGCATTTGCGCTGAAGTGTGTAAGCTTACCATTTCGATCACTGATGTGTTGATTTACATACACTTAACTGTAATAAATTCATTGTTTACAATATCGTTCGCTCCTATACAGTATAAATTATTTTTGTTTGGTATTGATATTTATCAATTAGCTCATACTGCCTAGGCATTAGTTAGTTATGAGCAATCTTTTTTTACGACACATAGAAACAAGAAGTGGAATTTATATTAGGTCTTATCTCTAGCGCTAACCCAAGATATCTGCTGTAGGTCGAGCGCATATATTTGTCCGTTTTATTGCATCGAATATAATACGATTTCCAGTAATATTTCCAAAAGCTCGCGCGGGTAGGTGGGAGCGAGTGCTCCGAGTCGTCGTTCGCCAGTTGTATACCTGAGATCAGCGGCATCTTAATAAAGAAGCCGCCGAGACTTTACCTTTGATAAAAACACTTTCAAACCGGGGCCGCACTCGCAATACTCTTTTATGGTGATAGTTATATGGATGTAGTAAAAATTTACGCTGGTCCGTTGTATAAATTTTACCCGAGGCTTTGATGGCAGTCGAATGGAAAACCCGCGGTGAATTTTAGGCGAGGAATGGGTGCCGAGGTATTGTGATACCTACTGCTCACCGTTGTTCGCGTCCACCGAATGCGCCAATAAAGTCATCAAGCTCCCGATTCCATTACTCGCGAGATCGAACCGGAGGACAGGTATGGATCTCAAAATCCCAATTTTATTAAAATTATATAATATTTAACGTTTCAATTGTAATTTTCCGAGGTCTGTGCTGTCACACGTTTCCGATCAAAC
>JAGVSQ010006694.1:0-16064 GCA_022683975.1 Rhyacophila evoluta | reverse complement strand
CGCTAACAGTGATCTCACATATGGAAGTTTACCAGTTTTAAATAATTTAGAATATCAATAATTACAAATGAGTATTTCACTCGTAATAGTTGGTGGACAATTTTAATAGTCCAACGGCACACTGAAGGTGGTGTAAGGCTGCCACCCTGTTCAGGTGCTTTATTCGAAGTTGATACACAATAGATACATACTTGTATATTGCTCATGACAAAGAAATACCCCGTATACGACACGACACAAATTTTACAGAAGATGAAAAAAACTCTCTTTAGGCAGTATTATTACATCGAATTCCATACGTATTTTTATGTTGCTTGGTTGAAATTGGTTGACATTAAAAATATAATGAATTTTATGTAATCTTTTTCATCTCTTGTATTTTGCTTTGAGGTATATACGACGTAGCCATGAGCGATTTACAATTATACGACAGATGGTTTCGGCAGTGAGTCAATAACGAATGCTCGTAATGGTGATTGAAAACGCGTTGCAGCTAAAGATCTAAATAAATATAAATATTTTTTTATGGCGGTTAATTGGGTACTAAAATTACTCGTTTTGTTCATTGAATCAAACGCAAATTACCTGTTATCTGTTATGGGGCACCACTGAAAACTTACTTAAATATTATTTATGGTACTTACTCTGCATGTACTATACGCAACACACAGACGTAAGCGTACTTTGTAATCAAAACTATGGAACCGCCGTTAAAATCAACGAAGCGGACATGAAACTTAACCCTAGTATTACTTATACGAGTTAAATTTTCAGTTAGTACCCATTATCGATCGTCACAAGTCTGTATAATCCGCAGTATTCTTAATTGTTTTTTTAAAACTAGCAATAAAAAAATAAATGTTGCCTGTGACGTGACACAAATTAAATATTGACCAGAAAACAAATAACTGCTATTTGCCATCATTGTATGTCGAGATTGTTGCAAATTGCATCTTGACATCCGTAATACAATAGCCTTTTTCTAGTCCACTTAGAAAATTATATTAATCAGCTTGGTTTGATTTATTTGCACTTTGATAGTATGAACATTATGAGAACTTTTTTTTTGGCAAAGGTTGATTTGGAGTCATATAAACACAAAATATTTCAAAAATTTGGCAAGTGGAAGATGGTTTTCGAAGATATACATCATGCAAAATATATAATTGAATACTCAAATTGAGACTAAGTGAAGTTTGTAAGAGTCACAGAATACATTTATTGGAATTTATTTTAGACTATAATGATAGATTTTCCAAAGTTTGACTCGACCAATCTTTTGTTGATCCACAAAAAAGTTGATCAACTCTATCGGAACAAAGGTTCTTACTATATTTTTCATTCAACTTTTGTTGATCAACTATCGGCCAATGAATAATTACATTAATAATGTGATCGATTTATTTTTGTGTACTTATTTCTTTAAAAACTCGAAAATAAAAACTAGGAAAAAAAGCCATTTCAGATATTTCAAATATGTGTATGTACAACGTACAATGATTACAGTGTTTCAATATATACTTCCGGGTGTTTGATAGGTTTATAGAAATTACGATAACCATAAAAAAACAAGATTCGCATGGAAGGCTTCCGAGTAATTGAACCTGTTCATTGTCAAATTAATAAATTGTATCAGGAATTAAATTAATAAATTCAATTAAAAAGTAAATAAACAATATTTTTCCTAGGTTCATGATTGCAGCGGACATTTTTTTGTCAAGGCAAGTCATTAAATGTAATTTTTATATTACTGTTAAAAGTGGAATATTATAATCAAGTATTGAATTAATTATTAAAAGGTTCTAAGCCAATCTAATGCACTTTGTATTTTAAATAAATTAAGTTGTGGCGGAAAATTGCCTCGCATGTAAAAAATCAGGCATACATTGAAGTTTTTGACAAATTTTCATCTAAAATATCATATACCGGATTTCAGCAGAAGGCGAAACATCCGCGAAAAAAATTACTCCCGAATAGTAAACTGCATAAGACAGATGACAGTTTCTCGCTTAAAGATATGGCCTACGGCTTAAATCTCTAGTTTATTTATTTGACTGCCTGTCAAACATTTATCGCAGAAGTAGTTTCAACTAAGTCAAATGAGTAACAAGCCTTAGGCCTTAATAGTATTATCTTATCGGGCATCCATTCAACGTAACATAACGTCTTTCGAATTATTAAGATCAGGGTCCAGTATTTCCGGTACATGAAATTTACAACTGCGGATTCAGATTTTGAAAAATAATAACAATTTTTTCAAGCTTTGGTTCCAGCATGATTTCCTGCTCTGTTTAGTATCAGCAGCGCGATATGAATTAATCATGTTCATGAAAAAGAAAATTGTCTACCCAAAAAAATAAATAATAGGAAAATCGAAAGGGCTTTCGGTGGCAGTGAAGCACGTAAAAGATGTTTACTTCCGATATAAATCAGCGAACCTTCAGCCAGGTGGTCGTGTTATATTATGTTCGAAGATATATTGTATCCTACTCAATAATTCTTGGATGTTTTGACGGCGGTCTCTATTGGGAATTTAGTTTTTTCAGAAATTCAATATGCTAAGTGAAAGGAAATTCCGAAAAAGTTTATTCAATCACGCTAAGATCGAACGCCGTAGATTTAAAATAATAGATTTTATAAAAGCTGTTTACGTAAAAAGGGAAATATTTACAAAAATACCAAGTAATAAATAATATAAAGTAAATACATATTACAATTTATTATAAAAGCTGTCGGGTATTAAAAACGACCTCCGCGTCACTAACGAGAACTTTGAGATAATGATTGATTCATGATAAAATTTTAAAATAAATAAATGCAATACATATAATAAAAGTATTTTTCATAACTATTGTTGTATTAGTTAATTTTATGAGTGTTTAAGAATTACAATGGTAACATATGTTACCATTGTAATATATAATAATAATAATAGTATATACTAAGATCTGCAAATTGTATATAAACATAAATATATTAGGTGATTACTCGCGATACTGGTTTCTTTAAGTTTAAATTTGTGATCTAATTCATTTTTACCAAATATATTAGCTAGTGACTTTTCGCTCCGTAGCGATGTTATGCTGTTACAGTATTTTTTTTAAGATGCTAGTGGTAAACTTAATAGGCATTCTTTGAATTTAGAAAATAAATGTATAATATCTTGTGATTCTTAGCCAGTTACGAGATTTGCACTCAAAGTGTGTGACTCACGATTCAGATGAACCGCATTAACCACTAATCCACGGTAATCGACAACCGTAGACTTTCGCGTAAATTGATATTATTATTATATATGGGTGAATTAAAATAATTCTATGAAATTATATTATTTAAATTATTAAGCTACATGCTGTCGCATTTATGTTGTTCAAGCTATAATCGCTGTAATATAATGATTTTTCTAAAAGAATTATTACATTTAAAACTAGATAGATATATCATTTGTAAAAATATATTTTAGGCGTAAATTACCATTGCAAGCTGATTACTTATATCTATAGATTATATTGCCGTTTTTTTTTAAATTTCCATAGAGAATAGAGGCTTTTTGGGAGGTTAATACGTTGATGTTTATATTAAACGAATATAATATATGGTCATTGAAATAGACGTGTTAACATTGATAGGCCTCATCCACCTAATAAAAACTGAACCAATGTGAGGTTTTTTAAATATCTGTTAAGTTGACGGCCTTAAAGAAAATTCACTTAAGAATTTTTAGAATATTCACGAGTTTTTTATTTGAATATTTATATTGTCTATGCGTAATATTACGAAACAATTCGACCGATAAAAATATGAGCGCGGTTTACAAAACTGGATATGAACAATAAAGAATTATCGAAACTAGAACAAAAGACATTCCAGCAAGAAATTTTATGGTAATTTATATATTATATGAAGCAATTGTGATCAAAATGATATTATCAAATGACATACATGGCATAGTGAGAATTTGAGATCAGGTCACGTTCAATTTGACTTGTAATAATTTAAGTTCAAGTTCAAAAATTATTGACACTTCGTTTCGTAAGTCATAATTAACTACAATAATTAATACAGTTTTAAAAAGTCAAGGTTTGAAATCATTACCTTTTTGTTTAAGATGGAATTTTTTTTGGAAAATAATATATGTACTATTTTAGTTAGGCAATAGGTTATAAGTTATATGAAAACGGTACCTTAAGATTATTATGAAATCAAATTATAATGTTTGTGTTCAAATTATAACGTGATCATTTTTTTAACAAGCATTTTATTATATAATCAATGAATAGTTAAATAAAGAAAGCTGTATATATTATAATATAATCATATTATATCGTTAGGTTGATTAATAGGTATACTTGAACACTGTCGATGGTTGTTTGCTTTTTTGTTTAGTTTAATTTATGAACAGGCACGAGTTAGATTGCAATTTTAGTAAAGAACAGTGTTACCAACCAACCGCACGCAGTATTTAAAATTTAAATTTGGAATATTGTATAAAAACAAAATACATGCATGTTTTTATTAGAGTTGGGAATTGTTGTTGCAGACGACGTGAGTCGGGTTTGCGCCGGATCAATCAATATGACAAGACAAACATAATGACATATACGATGGTTCAATGAGGGCAAAGGTACGGTTTGAAATTCGGCCATTGGATGATTTATATTGGTATTTCTACTACATATAATGTAAATCCAAAACGATTATAGCTAACACTATTGACCAATCGCCTTTTTTAAATTATTTTTTTATTAAAGTTTAAATTATTGTAGAAATAAAAACACACAATTCGATCCTTCTACTTCACAAAACCTTACTGTATAAACAGAATGAAATTGCCAAATTTAAGTTAATATAAAACATTCTTTTTTATTATTTTGTTTTGTTATATATTATTTTTTTTTAGATAATTTTGAGTTATTTAATTGCATGTAAGTCGTGTCCCCCGTGTGATTATTAAATTTAATTAGTATTGTATACCGACATGTTATGAACGTTTATTTTATACTAGCTACACACTTAATTGAGAAGGAACGTAGTCTTGGATACGCTACACGACGAGTTAGGTCACGGGTTGACATGTATATAATTACTTTATTGGAAAAATATGTTTTGCGATGTTTACATATTTTAAGAAAAAAACATTGTGTATATGGGTATCAGAGGTTGATAAATAAGAGTAATGATAGTAATTAAATTGAGGAAAAAAAGACAGTAAATGTACTGGAAAACGTATTAAATTATTTGCAAATAAACGTAAATAAAGTAAAAAAAAACTATTAACACCGAGTTTTACTGCTGGAATTAATATCGCCATTTCAATGAGCTGATAGTGATAATTAATTAAAATCAATACACAAAGTACCACCCAGTTAAGAAGCGCGAATGCCTCGAGCGACAAGAATTCAAAATAGAAATGCGAAGGCTTTGATTAGAGTTATGTGATATGTGCTTTGTTGCTGGCATGGTGTTTTGCTTACAAGCTGTTTCTAGGACACATGATAACAGAATAATCTATAGATTAATATTTATTATCATTTATGGAATAATGACTTGTTGTAAATATTTTTCATCATGGGAGACATGAATTAAAAAAATATTTCGAAATGTGTAAAATACCGTTTAAATAAGGACTGGCCAACCCATGGCGACCCTTTGTATGGCTCGCGGTTATAATTTCTAAAACTATATTTATTATATAAAATTAAAATTTGAAGCATCTTGGCAAATAAACGAAGCCAGTGTATTTATACAAATATATTTCGCTGTTGGTTCAATACACGCTCTCTCTTCATATCAATAGTTGTAGTATCGTTTTTTTCGGATTTACACTGATTGAATTCTTCAAGTCAATCAATCTCCTATGAAAAATATTAAGTGCTAATTTCGATTTAAAGCCAGACCAGATAAAAACAGACTAAAAAAATATTGGTATAATAAATTTTCAATTATTCTTTTTTTTTAGGACGAGTGCAATTAGGGTTGGCCAGACTTAGTGGTGTCTCTATCAGGAATCAAAGTTCCCATTTATAAATTAGAATTTTCAAATACTACTATTTTTGTACAAGGTGGCGAAAAAAGTATAACTGCCAAGTATTTAACAAGCCACAGTGTTGCGGATTACAAGTTTATCGTTGAGCATGAGTTGGCTAAATTATTGAGGTCGACATTTATATAGTTTTCATGTTAATACTTAACAATCGAAACGTGATATCGAGAGAATAATGATCCTTACGTTTTTTTATTAATATTCAATAGTTTTAATTTCGAAATAAATGTTCATCAAATACCTATTCTATCGGAGAGTATCATATCAGTTTTACTGTAATAATAAATTATACGCCTTACCTAAAGCCAATAGATACGATAATCGCATAATATAATATAA
Organism: Rhyacophila evoluta; assembly: GCA_022683975.1. NCBI lineage: Eukaryota > Metazoa > Arthropoda > Insecta > Trichoptera > Rhyacophilidae > Rhyacophila > Rhyacophila evoluta. The sequence goes on along the minus strand of JAGVSQ010006694.1, from coordinate 9,682 downwards.
TTAAATCAAACACTTCTTCGTGTATGAGATAGTAGTCCGTAGACTTTTTATTATCAATAAAAATTTAATACTTGATTGTAACCTTGTCCTAAAAAGTGTGACACTTCAATAGTCATTAATATTTTGATTTAAAAGAAGGTCAGATAGAGCCCTGGGCTTTTTTTTGACCAGCAACCAACGCTCGGAGCATCTGGTCTTCGCCGTAGTAAAACATTTATGTATATATAATAAATGCATAATGCTTAAAAAATGGCCAAATTTGCATATTGATTTTGATTTGAAGCTGTACACGATCGTAAGGTGACCACCTTTTTAAATACCTCAAGGAACAATACGTCGCTTAGATAATATCATTCGAAAATAGATTCACAAAACGAGAAGTGATCATTAACGTATTTTCGACAGATGGCAATGTGTGATTATTAACAGCGATTTTCCGGGCTAAAGATGGAACAGTCGCATTCAGCTAGTTACGATAATTATTACACGGTTATTCTGAACTGATATTTTGCAACAGTTTAAGGCCTCGTTTTGTATATTTTAAATTAAAAATAATAATAACTATAAAAAATTGTGCTACAAACGGCCTTTTTTACAAAACGTACGGATGATGGCCATTTCAATGTAGTACGTTAAATTTAAATATAATAGTATACCCATACCTTATTTACGGCGTCGATGTATTCCGGAAAAGTTGGTCATAAAGCGAAACCCCGTATAACGAATCAATTATTTTGATACTAACCCAAACAAATTCAAATGGGATTTGTTCCAATTTTTTGTAAAAATAATAAAGTTATTATTAGATCATAATACATTTTATTCTTTTTGTTTTCTATAAAAATGCTCAAATAAAATTGAAGTACAAAGCGATGTAATAATGAGCCAAAATTCAAAAAATAAACATATAGATTATAAAATAAAATAAATCAAATCCACATATATGTGTACATGTAGTAAAATGTTTAAAAACTGTTTTAATCTGATGGCGAACATAAACGTGAAGAATCAATAAGCTGTAATATGCTGCCACCATCACTTTAACGACAATGTTGTGTCAAACATTTATCATATTTTCGTGAGGCTAAATATTAGCAATGGCGCCTAAAAGGAGAAGCTTAAACTAAACAGATAGTCGCAACTGTAGTACATTTTTTGGCCGTATAACGAAACATTGTGAGCCGTAAATCGAAAAACTGCCAAAATTAAAAAAGGCCGCCATATATATGAGTATAGACATATCGTTTGAAGTTTAAAAGAAAATTTTCAGCATATTTGTTTTGTCTACGACGGAAACCTAGCACTAAAAAAAATTGAACACAATTTTCATCAAAACCAGTTTAATCCATAAGACAAATTTGAATTAGAAATATATCATCGTCCATATTCACACTTGATGTGGACCATGTGGCTACCTTACGGCGTTTTCAAGCAGTAATCGTTATCCTTATACAATCATGCCGCTGGCTAATGTTCTCAGATCTTTTCTAGACATATCAGCGTTATATGGATACGTCGAATACGTATATGTAGATATAGTATTTGGAGGCCTTCGGGGACGCCAGAATGCAATCCGGTTTGAAAAGAGGCAAATCGGGTTGAGACTTTTTTGACCCACCCATTACGCGTAACCGAGTCAGCATGGTCAATAAATGACTACATGGTCAAATTTCATATCATTACAGCCATACCGCAGAATTACTAGATACACCTATTATAAACTAATATTTGACTACAATTGGTAATTGTATATACAAAAATAAAAATATATCGATAAAAATATGATTATTTACACCAACAACCAGATCAATGCTAGATATATTGAAATATAATACATACGTCGAAAGTGATACACATTTTAAAAACATGGCAGTCGGGTTCTTCGCCGCGAGAATGAAAACATTTTTTACTTCCGACCATTCCGGTTTGAATGTGGCGCAGGTGTGCTCATTTCGGCATGCCATTATTATTTATGCCTGATGAGAGCGATACACCACTCTGTTATTCAATTTCACTAAATTCCCGCTGAAATTTTAACCCCTAAACGGAGGAAGCTATTCGGCGGGCACATTGGATAAGTAATAAAACCACCAATCAACGGTGACGTGTTCGATTTACTTTTTGTTTTAATATTAGAATAATTTATATAAGTTACATTTAAATAAATTTCGATTTGATATTTACTAATTCCATTTATAATAGTTAATAAGACACGCATAGAAAACGTTTATTCTATAATTAATTAATAAACGAAAGAAATAAATAGAAGAAAATATAAAGCATTTTTGTATATTAGGAAATAAATTATATATTTATACTGTTGTATATTTTCACATATAGATAGGTTTGCAAGACTACAAATTAATATTATCGTCGCACTACCAAAGGCACGAGAATTGAATGATTAAAATAAGAGTAATACATATTACATATCGACTGTGGAAAGGAAAAAAAACTAACCCTCAATTTTTTGAAATAGCATTTATTCGATAATCAGAATGTATTACACTTAAAACACGTTTTATCATAACGATATAAGCTGAAAATGCCTAATTTGTGTCAAATATTGAGTAAATAAAATTACCATTTTTAGTCTTCTTGCACTTGAAGGCTTCGCCAATGTAATGTTTTGAATTTGGCTTCAAAATCATTTAATAAACGTTTTGGGGGCTCCTGATTTAAATCCCCTCTTGTATAAGGACCGCGCAAATAAAAAAAGTACAAATTGACGTCCAGTGAAGGTTGAGCAACAAACAATTATCATGAAAACACCGTCAAATTAATACTTCAGATTGTGAAGATTTACACGGTTTACACTCGGAGCGGAAATGGTTCGAAGACTTGAACAATTGCAGATTAAGCTATTAAAATATTTTTTTATAACACATAGTTTAACCGCATATGATCGATCGATGTAATTAAAAAAAAACAGGTGTGCATATTTCTAGCCTATTCAGTAACATGTCTAGTGTTCAACCTGTTTATTGTTAACCGTGATTTCCGGAAGGTCTCGGTCGGTGAATAAAAGAAACCTGTTTCTAGATATTTTAAATGATATCGAACGGCGAGCGTACTTCAACAAATCCATGCTAGTTCAACTCTCAACGTGAACCATATGAAATGAACTAATCTATTCGTTCAACGTTCCAAATAAAAAATCGTGCCTATTGTATCGACATATAACTGGTTCCCTATCTGATATTCTATAACCCGATGTCACGTCTGTGATTTTTACAGATGAATACTGTCACATGGCTTATGGACATGCAACCAAGATAGTCTATAAATATTTTATTATAGATAAATATATCAAAATGACATGATGTTAAACAAATCGACGTGACGCTACGATCTTGGTATTTTTTTTAAATCAAAAAAATTAAATGCAATTTTCGTATACTCACCTTTTACTAAAAGAGGGAAAAGATAGAAAAAGAATGAGAAGTTATTTTACACAAGCCAGACCAGAAATGACAACCAATTTAATATTAACTCATAAATGAGTACAAACGCAGTATTACGTCTAATGTTATTTGTGTCTAAAGGAGCACGCACATGCACAATTCTTTTAATATAAATTAGTATTTCTCGTTAAAATGTAGGTCTTTTCATAAATTTTAGGATGTTATGATATATTTTAATCGAAATGTGTCAAAATGAAATGCACTACGAAAAAACCCACTCTCGAAAGGGTTAAAAAAATACATTATACTCGTGATTAAAATATTTTATCATGTCTCGTAACTATCTTCTAAGCAACATATTATTTCTCTTTAAAAAAAATCTTCAATCTCAAGAATTACGTTTTAAGGTAGATTTTTTTGTTTACATGGTATTTAAACGGGGGGATTTTGGCCTTACGATAATTTCCCTAGAAACCAATTTACTTAGCTAATATCACAAAAAGATACAGCTTTAGACTTCCTTTAATACATCTATCTGCCAATAGATTCCGAATTAAAGTAGTAGGTCCACTTCATAGTTTTTCGCATTTCAGAAATAAATAAATTTAAAATGTTTGTTATCCCTTTGAGTGGAGTAAACTTTTCAATTTGGCGATTCGAAATGAATGATGAAAACTGACGAAATATATTCAGGGGGTGTTTCTGATAAGATAAAGCGTGCACTGTCCTACTGATCAGTAAAAGATGACTTAATATTTTCTTTAATAAAGCAGGTTTAGCAGGTTCGTGAAATCTGGTATTTCTCAGCAAAGTAACAAATCCCAATAAGTGGGATTGCGGGAACCAAAGTGTTAATCAGACAACTGTTTACTACGACGTAGAGCATACTGCATCGCCATGCCTACAACAGCGTGTCATTGCACGAGATAACAAATGGCCTTTGATGATTTCCTCTTGCCGATATTAATGTCACACGCAGGAATAACAACGAAGTAAATATGGGTTGGTTAGAGTATTTATTATGTAGAATATATCAAACCAACCACTATGGAATGGTGGTTAGTTGAACGGTTTATTTAAAGAGTTCTTTCGTGGGATTTTTTCATGAGCCAGCACGATCCTACGAACTCAGAGTTGACCCAAAAACCAAAAACAAATTCTCTTTTTGGCACACCTCAATAATGTACACTTCGTGTTGAAACGGAAAAAAGAATTGTACGTTTTATAAATGATAAATCGGTGTATGTATTATATATATATATAGAAGTCTCTTACCTCATAAAAAATCCATGCGCTGAAAATCGTCTGCAGTAAGTTATAAACTATGAGCACCTCCCTTAAATTGAAGGGTTTTCTGTTCGCCATTATTTTAGGTCCTAAACTCCTCGAAAAATAGGCGTAGAAGCCACACAGCGCCATCGTTGGCAGCGGAGAGGACATCATAAGCCACCCGTTAACCCGAGGATCTAGAAAAGAAACAGACGATTATATATAAGACTATCTACAATAATATACTCATTAAAGTCCATGATTGGTTTTTTTTTATAAATAGTATAACTCAAGGGGTGAATTGTAGTAAATAGTATCCGTTTTCCCTCAGAGCCTCACTTGGCTTAGGTATTTTAAAAACCAAATGTACGAAAAGTTTCTGTATATTGTAGTTTATAACTAAATACCCTTATTTATATTTTCTTGTAGTAAGTCACGCTCAAATTTCTAGATACTTGTAGATGTTTGTTAATTACATTCACTGAAAGATAGATATTTCCTTGGTACGGGTCATCATCATAACAAATAAGGTGATTACCATAAAATAATAAAAGAAATAGTTCAACTACCAGTTTTTATTTGACTATTTTTTTTTAAATGAGCCAAAAACAAATTAGACAGATATTTTTGTGAATAATCCCAAGGTAAACGAGACAGTCAAGAAATCTGCATTCTCGACTTCCTACACAAAACAGAGATTTAAAAATAGTTTCCGCGGTTTCAAGGAAATGTTATTAAATAAATAAACAAATCAATATCATTATGTACTGAAGATTATTTTAAATACTAACTACAACTGTTTCGTGGATATTTAAATTGTAATGGGCCATGTTTTGTGAATTGATTTCCAATTATATTTATCAATTGGAGATAATATGTCGAAGGCTCTAGGGTGATTACGAAATGATGCCAGTGATTAGCTGTCAATTTTCAAGACAGTTAAATTAAATCTTCCACTGCTGATTACGCTCGTATCGAAGTCATACAGAAATGGCAGCTGTTCGAAAAGAAAAAGTAAACTTTCTCGACAATTTTGACCCCTACTGGCTTATTTAAAATTACATTTTTTCTATACTTCCCTGTCACCATAGTACGAATATTTATTTAGTAGAAAACCACAAGCACACTCAATTTCGGTGAAATTTATGTATTATTCATTTTAATTGACAATGGACGTTACTGAGAAGCGAAATTATATTGGGGCCGAATTTTTATAATATTTAAATCGAAAAAAATGCAAGCAAAGGCTGGTCACATAATATGTTTTAGATAGCTACTAGTCCACCATTTAGTGCATTCACACTTTATATGAAATAATCCCTAGGGCCCTAAGCAAACGATTGTCACACAACATGCACTTCTTCTTCTCCAGAAATGGAGTATAAGAATTTCCAGATTGTTATGGTTTGTTTAGATATTTTTGTTCACGACAATCGATTGCCAATATATCATTTCCGATAACTTCAGAATCCAAAATCGTTTTTTTTTTCAAATATATTCCTTATTTTTAAGTTAAATTACGTTCAAGTATTTTTACAATAATAGGCATCGTGTTGTATTATAACGGATATGAATAAAATCGGCTGCAATGTAACCGTTAGTAATCCATTTTTTACACAGGGTCATTGGCTCATTTATGCAACATGATGTCAGGCGGATTTAACAACGTAAAATTTTCGCATAAAATATCTACTATTGACTTCTTTTTCCACCATCATCGACCTTACGCATAAACGTGCACGAGAACACTCGAGTGATTCAAATTTTCAATAGTCTTTCAAGGTTTTGACGACACAATGTTGTGTGCTGTCCAACAAAAAAGACATTGAAAAATGTGTATTTTAGTAAAGTGAACACATTTTTTTTCATCCGGCTGTCTCTTATGAACATGTTTAGCGATAGGATACGGGCACACAACAGCGATGAGTTGTAAAATCAAAATAAAATGTATCGCTCACGTCAAAACAATACCTCGTATACCAGACGACAAAAAATTTACAGAAGATAAAAAAACTCTCATTTATCACTACAATTACATCAAATTCTACGTTTTTATGTTGCTATTAAATTAAGTAACTGACATTGGAAATATTGTATTCTCCTATTTAATACGCTCTCTGATCAAAAATATATTCTGCCATTTTAAACGGGCGAATTTAAATAGTACAATGTATGTATTTATATTGAAACATTGTTCTTCACGTGAGCTGGTAGTCAGCCATTGACACAACTCATTGGAGACCAACATATTAAAAACATGTCGATTTTTCATGCCTCTACCAGATTCGAGCATTCATGACTACCGGTAGAATTAGCCTGCCAGTAGTCATGATAATGCGGACAGTAATAGTTATGTGCTTGACGAAATTGCCTTATCTTCCCGCCGAGTGAGATTGAGTTTAGATTATTGCAGTTTTACTTTTACAATATTTACTTTGATTTATATACATATTTCAAATAAGTTTAATTTAAACTCTTGAGTTATTATTACGTATCATATTCTGAGTGTATTCAGCTTACAATTCGTAATGTTCTCAACATGTGATATAAAAAATAAATATAACATTAACGATATGGCACTCGTTTCTTCCGGTACGGGCTACCTAAAAATCAGTATAATGTATTGTACAATGTCACGCTGGTAAGTACTCGACATACGTAACAGTTATGGCGACAATAATCTATGGAAATAGGTACGCAAAGGGTCAAAGAACCGAGTCCGGTAATGCACGTCAACGCGGCAATGACATCAGTTTTACGTGCAATACGGTTAATGCCTGTGGAAGATCGTAACTTTACAAATTCGCCACATGCAAAGCGAAACGTGTCAATTCCTGAAACAGCGTTGTATATTATATAATATTGAGTAATAATTGACGTTTGATGATTAAATGAATGGATGCCAATTAAAAAAAAACACTGCACATCGACCCTGTTTAGACAAAGTGAGGTTAGATTTATTTATCCTCCACGTATCCTTTTTTTTTTCAAAGCTGATTTTCGATATTAATTTGCGACGTGATTCCTTTTGACAGAACGTGTATTTAGTTGTGTACATTGTGATTCTAAAAATAAAAGCACTCCTCAAAAAACTGAGGGCTAATACCTTTTGCTTTAAGAGGTTCGATATACTTTATACAAAGTACGACCCATATATAACACGGTACTTCTACAACACGGTCGATGAATTGTGGCAAATGCATTTTTTATGCAACACGATTTTAGAAAGAGTATTACGCACAAGAATTGACCATCCCTCTGTAACGTCCTGCCACAAAACATATTAAACTCATAATATATACTATTGGGAAAGCATGGTATTAACACATAAATGTTTTATACCTGATTACATTTTATTGATTCTAGATAATGTAAGAGCATCTAACGGTATTAAAATGTTCTAATATTGAAATATTAATTTTACAACCAATAAATATTTTTTACTATGTATTTTAAAAAAATGGATATGTAGATTTAAATGAGAGACCTTAGGGCCGACTCTATCATTAAAAGGAGTGTTAGGTACACTGATTCTAAATACAGAAGTGAATCCATAAAGCAAGTTGATCAATCATTAACACAATCAGTTTTTAGTTTAATACTAAAGATTTTATAGTTAAACGGAATGAGTAGACAGTTTATCATAAGTACACAGTACATTATATGTTAGCTCTTAGTGTATTTGATGCGTTATTAAATATATACGTTTTTATAGAAATCATCCCTCACTATACACCGATCGCTACATACACAGGTTATATAGCTAATGTTTAATATTAACAAAGGTGTGGCTTAATGTGTAGATGGTGCGGACTCCCCTGGAGGATGGCAGGTCGAAAAAATTAAATACAAAAGCTAGACAATATACGAATTAGTTCGATTAAGTGAAACGCTTCAATTAATTATGCTTATGTTAATTAAATTTATTTATTTTAGACACACTTTTTCCTTCTGTAAACAGTAAAAATATCACACGAAATGCAAATCTTACTCTGTAAAAACGTAACGTCCTTAAATAAATGATAACATGTATGTATATGCTATATAATATCTAGCCAAAATTTTAACTTTAACGACAATAGTGTATATTGCTGTCATAACTTCTATTGACTGTTGTATATCATTTTATTGTATCATATATTATTGGTTAACCCTGGGACAGAGAGTGGAGAATAATTTATACTTGTATCGATGATGTATAAGTATAAATTGGATGTCGTTAAGCAGAAGACGTTCAAACCACAAATTGAAATTTTTCGTTTTACTGCATATAATGCTCCGAAAACATCAATATTTTAATATGACAAAGACATCCAATCAAAAATATAGACAAGTAAGAAGTAATCATTGTTTTTTCTAAAAATATCTATAAAATATCTATGTGGTTTAAGCGTTATCGGTTTTGAAGTTTAAATATAACGTTACGTAATTAAATATGTTTTTGAGCAAACCATTCAAAATTATAATAATTAACATAATACCACTTTCAAACATGTTTTCAATAAATGCCCGCATTATATTTGTGTTGTATTGTATCGATATATAGTTTTATTCATGAACAAAAAATACACTAAATTTAACCAATTTCAAGGTTCTATGGGGAAGGACAAGTACAATATTAATAAAAAAAATAGCAGAATACGCCCAACCCACTCAATAACTTTCAAAATCTAGTAATCTGGAAAGATGTAGTATATGCCATGTAAGTACACTCATCCCTCGATTTACGGGGTAGATACGTTCCAAGAGAAAACGCGTAAATCGAGACTTCGAATTCATACAAAAACGGAAGATAAGTTCCAGAAAATAAAAATCCGCCTAAATCGAGACTTCAAGTTCATATAAAGCAGGGGGATAGGTTCCAGAAAACCGCGTAAAACGAGTACATTGTATATGGACATATATCTGCATGAGAAAAGAGAATTTTACTAAGAAATAGATTTAATAGCTCGATATAAATTTAAACATGTTTATAGTTAAAAGCATAATTATATAATTGTAATTTTATT
>JAGVSQ010006693.1:0-16066 GCA_022683975.1 Rhyacophila evoluta | reverse complement strand
TGGCGGGTGACAGAGATTCTTGGAGGTGGCACGTGGTGTCCATATGCTCCACTTAGGAAGCGAACGTGGAAGAAGAAGAAGAAGAAGTTTAAAGGCAATATAATTATTCTTTTTTACGTTAAAAAATGTTTTCATGATTTTAGTATAGATAAGATATGGGGTATTTACACAAAGCTATCCACAAACTTCCTCTTATGAATAAAAATCGCATACCAACGAGTGGCCAATTTTAAGTTAATGATGATATAAATAGACGAGTATAATGAACAATTTCCTAGCATTAGTAACTTACAAATTTCTCGTTGAAGTGTATACTAAAAAAAATTCTTCAACAGCTGATAATGCATATTATATTTAATAAACGCATGTAATTTTCTCGTAATTATGATAACAATGCAAGACAGAATGCACAATATACTTGGTGAAAAAAACGTAAACATACAAGTATTTAAATAATATCCAAGTAATCAGCCATAACATTGTGCACGTAACTACAAGAGGTTTACTGCTTATTTAATATTATAGAATAGAAAAACTTTTATTTAGTGCTATTTCATTATATTGTTGATTATAATATATTGCAAAATCTTCAATTCTAAGCACTGGAATATGTAATATATATATAAATTGATTTAGTATCGAACTATGTACACCAATATGCGTATTTAAATGTATTAATATTGTACATGTTACGTGTATGCTTTCAGTTATATTACAGATAATTGAAAATTAATGAAACCTTATGATCATTATAAGCGCTCTGCGTCGTATATATTTGTAAAGGTTTTCATTGATATTGGATCGAGAATTCATTCAATTGGTTCATTTGAATATACAAATGTGTAATATCAATTATGTATGGCATAATTTTCGTGTAACAATATCGGGAAATAATGGTTACGTATTTGAGCCAACTCACTTACCAAATAGTCCTACATCATGTCGACCCACGCCTTGAGTCATCATTATTAACCAACTGATTTCGTTTGATATAATAAACAATAGCATTTATCTTACGTATGCATTATTTAACCACCAAGTGTGAGCTGTTTGGCGCATACATTCTGCCGGTGCTGCTGTATGGTATTGAATCTTGGCATATAGCAAAAATTAGGAAAGAACCATATTATATTGTGCTTTGGGAATAGATGTTTGCGTTGAATACTCGGGTTGAAGTGGAGTAACTTCGTAAGGAAATCGGAGATAAGGGAGCGGACAGGACAACCCTCTTTCACAATAAGTCATGCAGTGGCACTGGAACTGTCTGAGCCATATACTACGGATGCCTCTAGAGACCCTGATTCCTGCTTATCTCTTTTTTCGACCGGTGGAATTTTGGGAATCATTAGGATCTACTCAATGGAACTAAATGGTACCGGTATGACTTGGGAGAATGCGAGGTAGCTGTCGGGTGACAAATAATCCTGGAGGCATCACGTGGTGGCCATATGTTCCGCATAGGGAACGGATATGACAGAAAGAGATAAAATAAAAATGAAATTGCCTAATTATGTTCGATTATAAAAACTCTTCATATATTTGATTTCAGAAGAATCGTTTTATTTATATTACAATCTTTTTTCAGTTCTCTAATTTAGAGAATATAGAAACTACATGACTTCTAGAAGAATCCTTATCGCTCTTCAATATTCTCATATCTTTCTATATCATGCTAATTTGCCATAATTGCACCGAATACATTGTGTAGATAGTATGTAGCGGCTTTCTAGGGCGCTGAAATTGGTTGGCTCAAAGAATAGATGGATCAGGTTGAACTAGATCAAGTCCACCATCGCAGGTTTACTATAACAGTGATGAGTAGGTGCATGTTCCGTGTGCTTATTTCTTCATTTCAGACAAAGTCTTACCACCATATCCTCAATAACCGCTACTAATATCTGTCCTCAAATATTGGTATATGGTTGATTTTACTAATTGCTCTGATGCAAGACCTCAAATAATTACGCATCTACTGTTAAAATGCAAGAATAATACTAGTTTTTGTATGTTTAAATTAATTACGATACATATTACAATTTCACTGTGAGACTTTTAACTGCATTTAAAAATGTCCAAAACATCACTTTTCTTATTTAATATCTTACAGTCCATAACCGATTTGATACTATAATTTATGTATATGATACATATAAAATATGTTTAAATGGGTATTTAGATGCAAAACATCTATTGAGTTATGCAGTTGCCGAATACAATCAGTTTTTGTAAAAAATTATCCATGAAGACATAATTGATTTGCATTGTAATAATACTGTGGCACAACTGATAGCTCTCACAAAACGGTAACCACACAATTGCGCACAAGGCAGCTACTTACAAGACAAATACGCACAATACTGTTGTGGACAAGACAACTCCGCACATATAAACTACGCACAAAGAAATATTATGTAATTGTTTAAACTGAATTTATGTAACGATAATAACAATAGATGTATAGTTTCTTTTATGCGTGATCGTTTGGTGCCTAGTTGTTTTGTGTATAGTTATTATGGAATAATAACTCTGCATGATCGGCGCATTTAACGAGAATACTATTTAAAATATTTCCAAGATCTTGAATCTTAATTCCTGATCTCACTAATGACAGGCATAGAAATGTTGACAGTATTGTTTTGATATAAATTTCATCGCAATTGAGATAGGTGTTAACCTCATACTAACAGCTTTCATAGCGTGTCCGGACTCTTCTCCTGAGTGACTGTTATTCTTGGTGTCCTAAATATTTCGACTATTATTAGTGTCTAGAATATCCAAACGGTTCTAAATATTCTCATTGTTTTAAATATTCTGAAGGTCTGACAAAGGGTCAGTATTTTGGTTTCTCGACGTCTACACCTTAATTGGCTTGAGCATAATACGAATACCATTAATAATACCATAGATTTCTTTCTAATTCATATAATTTTATGAGGGTTACATGAAATAGGCACAGGTTATAAATAAAAACAGTTCTAGATTATATTAGCAAACATATGTATTCAGTTAAGCATACTTGAGTTCTCGCAAGTTAAAATTTTTACATATATCACATATATAAACGGCTTTTCTAGCTGGGCTATAAGATATACGATTTATTTTTTCTAACCTCAATTTTTATGATTGATCAAAACTTTGGCAATCCGGCGTTCAAATATTTTTTTACTTGAATAAAAGAGTATATTATAAATTCATAAAAAATCAAAGCAAATTAAAACAACAGTATCACGTAGGAGTGGTAAAAAATAGTGTGTACGTTATCGCAAAGCTTAAGACAATATTGTTGTATTTGCTGACTTCTGCAAATCTCATTGCATCGAAGATTTATCAGTAGAAAGACAAATATAAAACAATATATTCAACTGAAACTTGTTTAACATGTTAACGGCTAAGTAGCAATATATCATCGTTCACAATATCAGCGTCACTGCGTTTTTGGAAGAATCTTTTACTAAAATATTCCACACAATGAATGTGCAATGTCTTTTTCTTCTATATCCACTCCCTAAGTGGAGAATATGGACACCACGTGCCACGTCCAAGACCCTATGTCACTTGCCAGTATTATTGCGTCCTCACAGGTCATATCTGTATCCCGTAACTCCACCGAATACATTCTATAGATAGTATTTAGCGACCGTCCAAGACGCCGACGACCGATTGGCTTAAAGAATAGGCAGCTCAAGTTCAGATTCTCTTGCGGCATTCGCAATATGTGGCCGAGCCAGGTCCTGCGTCGCAGCTTCACTTTGTCACTGATAAGTAGCTGCATGGTCCGTTATCTTATCCTCTCATTTCAAATAAAGTCATACCACCGTATCCCCAGAATCCGCCACAGGCACCTGTTCTCGGAGCTTAAAATACAGTTGTTTCGGGCCTTTGTCGGGTGCTACGTTTCACAAACGTATATTAGCACTAATAGAATGCATGCACTGAACAGGTGGCATTTGGTTATTACCTTGTACAGCTTGTAGTCTTAGACATTTCGCAAAGAGTTGAAAGTTGCTCCACCAATCCCTATTCGAATATGCAAGGTAGTATGAAAAATAACGACACATGGTTTTTTGTAGTCAATTTCAGACTTAAATTCTTTTATAAAAATTGAAAAAAAACGTCGTAGCAACCAAAGAGCTAAACCAAAATATCATACAGTTATTTTTAAACAGTCCTTTCGGTTAAAGATAGATTGCAATGATAATTTTATTAAAATGTTCAAATGTGTGCTATCTTTTCTCTTATTTTTTATATTCTGCCCAGAGATACCCCGATGAGATACTCACCACACTTGTCTATTTTGCATACAATTTCAAACAAACTTTCCACATTCTCAAGTAAAGTCCGCTTACTTTACTTCCCCAGCGTCCCTTAGCTTTAAGCGTGGGGCAATTCCCAGTAAAATAATGGACCGCAATTTACAGACTGAATATAGTATACTTACATGGTTTTTCCCTATTTAACTGCGGAAGTTTATTTAAAAATAATGAAGGGGACTTTGATGTTATGGCACGGTTTTGCATTTTTAATTATACCCCTAAAGAATTGTTTTTAAAAATACAATAGGATTGCAAAACGACGGTCGGATTACAAACAAGCACAATATAATTAATGATATGTAAATTCATATACAAGACAGCATCTTTTTCAATCGTTTTATTTCTTCAATATATTAACATATGATTGTGAAATTATCACAGAAAATTATTATATTATAGATATTTACAATATTATATAGATAGGTGAGTGAGCAATTGATCAAGTTCGGCACCGTGTCACAATACTTGCTGACTCACCTATGTATAGCTATTTTCCATCTCTATTTCCGTCGTTTTGCCGCCGTCACTCTGGCGCCGCGGCCTCCATCATACTCTTGGCCTTATTCGTAATACGGAATCTAAAATTAATAGTTCTATAGAAACTAGTAAAAACTAATCATTAAAGCGCATAAAACATATAATTCCAATACTAGTTACCCCGATGTTTATATTTTTGCAGATTAGAAAACACTTCCAGATTACTTTCATATTATCCATCTTTCTTATAGTTTCTGTTTACCATACACACTTTGAAAAAAGATCATATAGATATACACGATGTAAAAATGTTCACTCCAGAAATTACCTGAATCTTCATAATGTGAAGACACATCATCACAATTCTTTTCGTGAGAATTCGTTATCAGTCAATTTCTCAGCTTAATTGACATCCAGTACAGCTTTGTATATTATATTTAAAATTCAGCATTTGTGGGGACTTAGCCCGTGATCTCCGGCTCATAATATATTTTGTAGAAACAAATATGGCTTCCTGAAAATAAAAATATTTATCACATGCAAATGAAATAATTTTATTAATACTCTCGATTGATGATTTGGTGATCACTGATAAAGACGATAAAATAATTTATTAATTGAATTTTCAAACTAAACTATTTGTATTAAAATTTATTTTATCGGGCAGAATATATAGGTCGTCACTTTTTGATGAGTTGGGATGTCTTTGAACATGCTAACGGCTCTCATGTATGTATAATGGACATGCCTAACCCTTTGATAGGTGGCAAGTCTGACTTCTAATCTATTCTAATTGCTCTAGTAGGGATCTGACCTGATCACAAAACCCTTTAAGTGCTGTGCACTACATCCATTTGGCAGATTCAAACGACACACTTTATGATTACAAGATGGCTAATGCAATAGTAATGCTACAAAATGGAAGACACTTAGTTTTATAGCGGTTTCTAGTAGTAATATTATAATTTGTGGTCAACTCAGAAAATTTACTGTATCACCTTACATTCACATCGAATTTATTTAATTGTAAAATGCGTCATTATTTTTAATTGCCAATTATATAAATAAAAACAATTAAAGAAAATATATTTTAACGAATACATGATAGAATCATCCGGTATAATTTATTGATATATGTAATTTTTACATCGCCAATCCAAAACTTCTTCAGTTTCGATGTGTGACTTTAGTGTAACATCGTCTCTGACCAAGGAATAAATTTCCGTAGTACCCACAAAACTTCCACACCTACAGTGACTAAATATATTGATATTGATACAAAATTGACACAAAAATAATAAAGCACGTTCAATTTTCAAATAATTATTAGAACACGATTATTTAAAATATGTTTGCATATTAAATCACATAAAAAATAAACTCTGTTATTCATATTTAGTTAAGTTTTAGCGTGCTTTTGACAATGCTAATTTGTCGAAGGATACGTTCTTACTCCCTAAGTTTGCGGCACTACTGTAATAATATTCATCTTATACTAATATTATATAGATGGCCTCATACATAAGCATTTAAAATGTGATTTAAGATATTTTTATTTAAAGCAAATTTTCTAAATCCCTCAAGCATATAATTATCTTATTGATCAACAATTATTATTTAAAAATAAACTTGCATTTAACACATTAATTTTAACATCGGTATATACTAATACAATACAATAGTTTATCTAGATTCTGGTATAAGAAAATATCTACTGAGTTTTAATATTATTTTTATAAATCTATCAAGTCTTATCTGTCGTATCCGTGCTAATAATTAATTAAAGTTTCAACTAGAGATCCATGCAATACTTTATGAAATTATAAAGTAGAAATATCTTTTGAAAACTTCACTTCATTTGCATAAGATATAATACATTTCCAAGAGCCGATCACGGTATAACTTTACTTTTCCAATTATGATATCGTGAATATAACACTTCTCAATTCCACTTATATAACAGCATTTTCCATTTTAATTTAAATTGCTGCAGTTCATCTTTATAATCCTCACCGGATATGGCATTCGGTGAAAGTATCGTGTCAACTATATAATCCAATCAATCAGTATTAAAATACAATAATGTTCCGTTTTTATTAGTGCTGATAATTTAAGCTTGTCCAAAAGCTCATTCCAAACTTTTCTTTTTACAGATGTTTTTATACAACATTAGAAAATATTTTCATATCGAAACTTTGGTTCACAACTATACTAAAATGATGCTATACTTCATACACTAACGATACTTATCATTTATTTACAAATACTTTATATAGAACTAGTCGAATAATATTTAATTAATACTTAAACATTTTTCGTTCAATAACGACATATTTTTGATTAATGGTTTTTTTTTCATATATCGCACAATTCCCTTTCCGAAGACGGACCATACAAATCTCCACAGTGTGAAGACGTCCTTTTCAAAAATAGGGTATATCAGGAGTATGAAAACAAATCAAAAAAAAAGTTGTGAGATTTGGCGATATCCTGAACTCATTAAGTATCAAATCCTAGATCTTTAGATTTTAAAAAAAATCTGTGGAAATTAAAGCCACAACCTTTGTCTCTTCTCTATCATTTTGTAATCGGCTGCCATCTGCTCTGGACCTTTAATGTTAAGTAAAAGCTTTTTTTAAATACTAATACGCTAATTTGTATCTTCAAAGTTTAAGTCTAAGTTTTTATTTATATGTCTAGACTAGTATCATTTAGAATGTAGATGGCATGCGTTTAATTGTACATGGAATATGTTTAAATATACCGAATTATATAACAAAGATACTAATTTTAGTAAAATATTTAAAATTCATGTATACAATACTGTGTTATTATTTCAATATCTAAAATTAATGCATTTAAATTCAAAGTGTACATATTTAATAGAATGGCATATCTGGATAACTCATAAAATGAATGCTGTAAAAACCATGTTTTACCGCAGTCGGATAATCGATTTGAATATTCAGCATTTCAAAAAAAATGAAAAAGTATAAAAATTCATATGCAATAGACTGGCGTCATATTAATTGCTCTGGATACGTTTTAAACCCTGCTTATAAGTGCCATTTAGTGGGAGCTGAATATTCAGATATCCACGAGAAATTTATTACCGAACCAATAAACTATCGAATACGTAATATTTTATAACGAAACTGTACTGTAAATATATTTTTGAATCTCTAAAGTTTCAAACTCAATCAATTATTTTTCTCTAACTAAAATTGAATATTACAATTCCACTTTTTAATAATATATAATTTAAAATACATTTCAAAGAATTTTAATAATATTAATTGAAGAGAAATAATTCGGGTTTTCATATTGAAATCATTTTTTAAATTTAAACTATATCAAATAAAATAAAATCCAGTATTGCAATCTGGTGTTAAGCTATTTAATAATATCATTCAATATTCAATCAAATCCACAGATGAAATATTTAAATGAAAAGAATGAAGTTTAAATATATAATCAATGAAATCGTAAAGCGGTCAAGGGCATCTTAATCCATTGGGTTGATATACAATGATTATATGCGTAGGATACTATAAAAGAAAAGGCCTCGTATCACTAGATATTTGATCATTATGGTGATATCAAAAACAAATTCAATTAAAAAAATATAATACATTATAGTTTGCCTCCAACGTTACCGAAAGGATAGCACGCGCGATTTGGAGCAAGAGAATGCCCGCTCAATTTCCACAGCTACTTGATTTTATAAAAAAAAAATCCATAGATAGTGTAGCGGATGTCTAATCGATTGAACAATTAACTTTCAATCAATTGTCACGAAAAAACTGTGAGGAAACCCGTATTCTTTATTTCTGGGGTGTTCATCTTCACACTGTCTATATCCATAGTCTCTACTTTCGGAGTGGAGTGGTATAAACATATATTTTGAATTGTGTTAATTGAACACCGATTGCTCCAAAAAGTTTATTGATTGGCACACAGATATTTGTTTTACTTTTTTTGTGTTGGCTAAATGTCACTAAAATAATATTATTAAATAAAAAAAAAATATTTTTAAGTTAAGCTGCAGATTAGTCACGGCTGATTGTAAGTTTATACCAGCATTTCCTAAGCTTTTTACACTTGCGGACCGGTGAAAATAGGAGAAATATTTCGCGGACCGATTAACACAGAAATAAAACTATTATTTGTGCCATATATTGATTAGCAGTTTTTAATCTTATATTATAACAGGTAATCATAGCAAACAAAAAAAACGATAATTAAGTATTGTGAATACAAACAAAAATATAACACGAATAATTGGTTATTCATTGAAATAATCAGAAACCAATCAATAAAATAGTTTTTGGTAAAAATAACTTCAGTTAAAAAAACAGTTCTTAATTTTAAAAGTAAGTCTGAAAATTATATCTTTGCTGGAATAGTTGATAAACGTAGCTTCAATGCTGTTTCGGATAGATGAAGCGCTGCATTGACGTCCAATCGGTTTCTTAACTTCGTGTTTTTATTAATATAGCCGACCAAGTCTTCTCACGTGAATGCAAAATACATGAGTCAAAAATGCGGATAATAATTTTATGCCTTTGTAACTTGGGGATGAATATTCTTCTACTATGTACGGTGTACTATACGTAATTAATTTAAGAACAAAATATACAATGAAACACAGAACTTGTAAAGCACGTGTTTCTAATGACAGCCATTTGCGGACCAGTGGTTGGGAAACCTTGGTTTAAGCTGTATATTATTTATTTGATTGTGCATTATGTGATACATAACACTGGAAAATCATGGCACTTAATAAATATTAAAGAGAAGCCGTATGTTAAACTTAGAACTTCAAATGTTACGACAGAAACGTATGACTCCCAGGATGAACTCGAAAATTACAGAACGGACAGAAAGTTTCTTGTAGCATAAAAATAGTGAAAATACTCGCACTTCAAGTACCTTGAAAGATGCATCTGTCTCTTTTTTTCTCAACTATTTTTTTTCGATTCTACAAGATATAGAAGACTACCGTGGACTACATCATGTAATAAGACTGATGTGGAGTTCTAGAATTCGCACCGATTGGTAGATGACGGAATATTATAATCATATGCTTCTTATCTATAAATTTTCGTAATCAAAACAAATGAATTCGTAGTCGCATTTAGTGGCTATTAGTTTGAAGTTTTTTTTTATATTTCTGTCAGAATAAATGAGATTTGTAGTGTTCGTATTTTCTGCATATAGATTGAGTAGGGGCAAACAAGAAAAATGATAGATTAAATATTCGATTAATTATAAAAAACAATGCATTGACATCATAGTTAACGGCAGAAGAACCCAATATAATAGTTTATAAATAACTATTCGTGAACCTTTCCAACGGACAAGAAAATGGACCCTGAAAGTGTAATTAATAGGCAATTTCGACCCTTCTTTTATTATATGCTTTCTGGCATCTTTTGTTTTGAATACTCACTCGACATTTCGATGAGAATGGAGGAAAAATTTTCTTTTGTCCTTTTGAATAATAATAATAATTGACGCTTGTCTTTTGGTGAGGGTAAATAAAGGTCAGAGAGTTCATTAGGCTGGCCGGATATTTGTTTGCACACACAAGTGCAACTGTTTTAGTAGAACATGGATAATATTGATCGAAATAGTAGACTATCATAATAAATTCTTAATATCTCCTATATGAAAGAAATAATTATTTTATCACAGTTATAATTGTGTATCTGTAAAAATAAATGATTTTATTTACCATGTTCGCTTCCAACGTGGATCATATGGATCTACACAGTGTGAAGATGTCCACCCTGGAAGAAGAATATATGAATCTTCGCAATATGAAGACGTCTTGACACATTATTTTATTACAATAATGCCTTGAATTAATGTCAATGCACTTGCCATGTGAGCACTTATCTTGCGAGCACATGGCCGGTGCACAGGTGTCTTCCGAACAATTGTCTGATTATCTGGGATCACTACTCTCTCCCCAGTAGTAAAGAAGTTAGCGTGCGTGCCTCGCATCCAAAGGATGCGTGTACGTCTCACACATTTGCTTAATTTTTGAAAATACGAAAATACAGGACTGGCCGAACAATTAGTTTTCGTGAAAAATAATCAAGTCTTCACATTACGGAGATTCATAAAACTTTTTGTAAGAAAATTTTCATTCTGTATACAATAGATTCATATGCTCCACTTTTACAGTAAAAATTATAAAAAAGGCAGGAATCTTTTGGTAACTAAACTTTGGGATAGAAAATAATGTTGAAAAACAGTCAATGTCTTTTTTTTTCAATATTTTTTTCGAAATAAACGCAAAAGTTCTGTACTGAAGCAAATATTGTTATAAAAATACATTTTTTTTGTCGTGGAGCACATTATTTGAAATGCACGACGCCGTCGGAAAACCATTACACACACAATGTCTATTTACGGTGAAAAAAATGCGATCATTAAAATTGTGAGAACATTTATGGTGTTCAAAGGATTCATCGCCGGCAGAGGCTGCGAGCGATTTGCAGATAATAGAAGAAATTCGACGGCTAAATTGCGATGGAAAAATGAATAAAAAAAGAAAGATGCTGACTGAACGGCCAGATAAAGAATGACGCCCCGGGAATCCATTAACGAGAATATCTTATGTGCGTCGACACAAAGTGAAATTTAATAGTTTATTCATATAATTGCGTACTTTTAACTACGATATTTAAACAAATTAAATAAATAATAAATACTTTGGCATTGGGATTACATTAGACTGCTATTAATACTTAATTTATCGCTAATTAATATCATAGGCAACGCATTTTATTAAATCGTATTTAAAAATATTGTAATATGTAAAAATGTATCACTGAATTTCATGGAATTCAAACAAAAATATACTCATAATTATTTGGTTCCGTTGCGGTCATAGCAAATACAAAGAGTATTAAATATTTTGGATTCATATTAAATGCGATATTTTAATACATTCGAAATGTTGGGGGATGTAAAATTTATGTCAAAATTGTTTCGTAGATGCTCGATAATGACTACGCGGACCCCAGTGGACAGTTTGAAAAACAATGTATTAGCAAATAGCTTTTACTTCAATAAACGATTTCAAGGATATCTTAAACATCCTTAGTATATTTAAGCGTGTAGACATGATATTCGTTAACCCAGTCATTGTTTATTAAATAACGAAAAAGTTTTTTGCTCGACGGGAACTGATTTTCGATTAGAACATTGAAATATGTTTACTACACAGTAACACGAAGACCAAATTAAATTTCTTTATATATATTAGTATCAGTAACTTGAAACTGTTAGAATTTTCCGGTCTAGTTGATGGATGTAATGTTTCAATCGAAAATATGTTAGAATATAATATTATTTAATTGAAGATTCTATTTATTATTTTTAATTTTAATTTTAATTAATTAATAAATAAAGTTTTTTGTTATTTTTAGGGCTTTGGCTCTAAATATGAATTTTATAGATCACTTTATCTTGAAGGATTGTTTTTTAACAAGATTGATCATCAAAAAAGTATGTAGTAGTGTGTCTATCTAGTTATTTAACTTTTAAACAACGATATTATATCGTTTGTGATATAAGCAAAAATGGTAACAGTGATCGTTTTACGTCTATTTTTGTAAAGCTTTTAGCTCAATAAGTACGAAAGGTAGTATGTAATGTAGTAGTAATATTCTGTATTTTGATTAAACACAATTTAGCAAATGGTTCTTCGTGGTCAATTTTTTGTTTTTATTGTACGATTTTTTACGAAACTATAGAATTTATTTTTACGCAGCGTCCACATTAGAACACTTAATCTACAATATCAGTATTTCTGATAATATTCGTACAAAAATATGCAAGTAGACAGAAACAAAGCATGTTATTTGCCACAAAACAAATATAAATAATAAGCATATTATATCCCGAAATCTATGAATAAGATACATAATTAATTAATAGGCAATTCCTCAACGTTACTTGACCAAAGTTTAATCGCATCGATATTAATGAAATTTAATAATCTTTAATATAATTACTTTGTAAATTTGGAGACATTAGGAATACGAAAAATAAAACACTTCGATGAAGATAAAAAAATATTTAATGCATACCGTCAGTATAACACCTGCCATATGTTATCGATCATAGACAGGCGATGCTCTTGAAATTCAATTTATATTTACATACTATTACACCAGTTTGAATCTATCGCTAATCTGACATGTGAATGCAAAAATCTATATGCATGATACCTGTCAAGAAAGCGCATTGAACGAAATAAAATATATATTTTTTATAAGAAATAAAATATTATTGACTCATAGTACAATCCATCTATAAAACATGAATATGTGTGTGTATGTGAGTGTGTAACGTGTATTTAAAAACAGATACTAATAAAATGAGAGGTTTTAACTTATTTTGAAAAATATACATAATCGTAATATTAAATTCAACCAACTTAGTCTCTGGCATTGTCCATTTTTTTATTTTAACACTTTAAAATATACAATTGACGGCATAAAGATGACGGATGAAAACGCAGGCTTTTTCGGTTTGTAACTAAATGATTTTTGAAAAAATATTAAACCAATTTTTGTTCACACAATTTCATATCATGTATCCTGTTTTTATAAATCGATTTATTATAAAAGGTGTCGAATCAAAAAACTAATGTTTAGCTATTTATTGTCAATTTCTGAATATTATCAGATAAAATTATACTAAGATTGTTGTACTATCTATATTTACGCCATTTCGGTATACAAGCAAATAAGCGAGCCTGCTTTGGTATTGGAGTTTGAAGGCTTAAATTCTATGGTCGTGTCCGAATTTGTGTACATTTAAAGATGCAGAACTGGATGATAGATTATTTTTGAAGGTAAGTATGCTAAGATAAGTATTGATATTCTAAATATATACATGCTCTCCGCTAGCTATTTTACACTGTATAGCTCCATATTTAAATATATGGAGACTAAAAACAGTCTTCAGAATCCTTACTATCATTACTAATTTATATTCGTAACAAATTTTTAATATATACAACATTTATATCAGATCATTTATTTGAAACAAATCACAAAAAGTGACATTCATTTCGGGTAAAATTAGTACATATCTAATATTCTGTCAACTTCAAAGTAATTGACCAAAGCCTGCAAATGAGCTATGCGGGCTTTTACCAAATATTCACGTAAGTATAAATTACATAGCTACAAAAAGCTCGTACCAAAGCATTGTGTAAATTTAATTTAATTTGTATCGTTATAACAATGACTCTCTAATGCATACCCGCATTTTAAAGTAATCTAAAAGACCTACACAAGTACGTTTAAAAATCTCTTCACTCCTGATTTATGATTTGTTATTACCTTACCTTTTAATTTACGTTTGAATTTCATACGAAATTCCAACTAAATATATTTTTAACCATATTCGCTCAAATACATATGAAACAAATAATTTTCCGTACAATGTTATCTTATATTTTGACATATCGTTTTACATTCTGAATTATTTAAAACTGGTAAACTCACATATGGAAGTTTACCAGTTTTAAATAATTCAGAATTTAAAATCAATTTCCATCAAGCACCATCAGTTGAAAATATTAAATATCGTTTTACATGACGACATGTAAATTTTACATTTTAATACATAGTCAAAGTATGTTGTTACGGAATTTAACCCGTGGTATTCAGTGCTGGACACATACACGCCCGCCAATCAACTTGCCTACCAAAGTGATAATCCATGCACGATACTATCATCAGATAGAAGAAATTATTGATATTAAATCCATCACGGGATACTGGTGAGTACCCTTGAATAATGACTATATCAGGATTTTTTTTATTTCAGTTGATTTCTCTGTCGTCTCACAGCCGTATAATTTTGTTGTAAATCTTGAATACTAAACTGATCTGGTTTAATCCATTATGTATTTACTGCAATGCTTACAATTATGGCTTTTATGTTTAGTGCAAAATTAGCTGTTACCTACTAATACTTCATACATTATCAGATAATTTCGATAATTGATTGGGAAACCAATTTTTTGACACAATAATGTCTACTCTAATAAATCTGTTTAATTCAAAATCTTGACATTGTGTCGCAGCATCTTGCTTTTAATTGTTGAAATCTGTACAAAAAAAATATAGTACTAACTTTTCTATCCTGAGGTGGAGAATAAATACCTTCTACCTACAGTAATTTACAAAGATTACTTGTGAAACATTGCCTCAATAAAGCTATATAAAAAATACCAAATCGCTTTTGTTTCAGTAGTGAGATTTATAACTATAACTCAAGGAATAGAAACGGGGCACGTTTGTTCTGTTACGTTTATAAGCGACGAAATTTTATAATCCTATGAAATTCAATACTATTAAAAATGAATTTAGTGCTTACTTAGCACTGTATAAAACTGCCAACAAGGCGTAAAAACTTTCATAAAATATAGTTAAAAAGCTCACATATCGCAAGCTTAGTAGAATTAAAATAAATTCAGTAACACCACCTTGTGTCAGCACTCTGAAAGTTTCGTCTCTGGAGTTTGAGAGGTGAGACGATAACCGTGACAGATTGACAGTAGCTATGACAGCCGGCGATGACGTCAGCAGTAGACCTCGCGCCAGCTGTCAAAGTTCTCTGTGCGGATTCTGACAGATCAGCCGATGAGGACTACGCACCTACACTTACATACTCCTGAAGCAAATTTACAGTTATAGAATATGTTATTACTTTCGAGTATATTTGCTCGGAGGCCATATGTTTCCAACTGTTTTAAGAAAAAAAATATTTCTTTATTGAATCTGTTTTGCGAAATCGGCAATATGATCCTAAAAACACCACGCAGTAAAAAGTTTCTAAATGATGGTAGATTATAATTCATATTTTTCAGATTTGTTTTTCATATAGAAAAAAACCCAATTCTTAGTTATCAGGCAATTAAAAATTAGTACTAACACCATTGCATTGAAGGAAATTACTGGATCCATTGGAACCCATGTTCTACATTATTTATACCATGGTCGATTCCAAATTGGGGCATATTGATCTACAGAATGTAAATATATCCATTGCGAAAGTAGAGTACACTAATCTGCGCAATATGAAGACTTATTTTTATCAATTAGTGTAGTTGGTTAGTGTATTTGGTAGCGTGCGCGCCTAGCAATGCGGGGATTGCGGGCTCGAATCCCCATCTGTGTTGGATTTCAAAATCTGAAAACGCAGGACTGGATGCCCATTGGGTTGAGTAATTGTCTGACAAA